>JAPMAE010004053.1:2893-14602 GCA_036584705.1 Rhyacophila sp. 25_7
CCAAAAATGCCAAGTTAACAAAATCTGCTGGCACAGTTACGATTTTCTTATATTTCTCTATTTAATCTTATTTTCGGATTTCGTGTACTATCTTTATGTTTGTTACACATACGTCTGTGGCCGTATTTTTTGTATGCAATGTTATTAATTTGTAATCCGTTAGCAAGCAATACGCTATGGCTACTTTTTCGACTGAGGTTCAAAGATTTCTCACGCGAATATCACATATAAGTTTGCAAATGCCATGTACGTGTACATCTATAATATCAAGTAGCTTTTATTCCGTGCGAGTTAATCGTTGTATGTATGCTTTTTATACACACTTTTTTATGACGATATTATAAATGCTAAAGAATTCGATCCAGTGTGTTTGGGCCCAACGGAAAATAAACGATTTCATTATGTCAGACATACCCGATAACGAAAATTGATGTGCTTTTTGATCATATCAGAATAAAAATTAATGGGTTGTCATTTTTTTTTCTCGATCTTGATGTTTATTTATGAATATTCACATGTTTAGTAATATACTTTATTCATCGTAAATATTATAGTGCGTCACATAGACAACATTATGTAAAGCGTGCACAAGTGTTTGAATATATTTTACTTAGCAACACCGCCTTTTTGGAAAGCCTATACAAAATTAAATACTGCCGCTTGCGATTAATATAATGATATATCAACATTTAGACCCTGTTTAGGTAAAAGGTCTAACCCTCAGATTTTTGAAAAGTCCTTTTATTTGAGAATCACAATGTACCTAAATACACGTTCTGTCAAAAGGAATTTAGCCGAAAATGCCGAATTTTTATCGAAATTCAGCTTTAAATTTTGAAAAAAAAAGAACGCCCTACTAAATATGCGTGGAAAGAAAAAAAACATTAACTTTCAATTTGAATGATTTTTCTTTAATATTTTTTTTAATTATCAGGTCAGTAAAATAAAACACCAATTTATTGGTCATCATGCGCTTCAAGCTATTATTAATATGACTTCACTGAATATCACTAAAAAAATATTTTTTGTGCCGCCTGTAAAATTCGTTCTTTGAAGGTTGATCCCTTTTACCTAAACCTGCGCCCATTAACCAATAGTTCATAGAACGAAATTTAATGTTTCTAGCGTCAAGAATCTGTAGTGATAAACCGTTTTGCCGTTCGTATTTTTTCGGAACAATGAAACTCGAGGTGTCGCTCTGACAAAAGACTTACTTAAAATATTTAGTACGGTGTACTTACCTTCAAACGCCATTATTATAATATCGTAGTTTGTCAAGCTCCTACACACTATCGCGTCAAAAAAACAATTAACGTTATGTCTTGCTCTGCTTATTTAAGCATGAGGCTATTTCAGCATTCTCCCAGACTGTGGTAAAGATTACTCTCTTAATTTGCTGTTCGTGATTAGTGGAACAGTTGTACTCGAAGCATCGCTCTGACAAAGGACTTATTTAAAATATTTAATATGCTGTATTTATCTTCAAACGTCATAACCATAATATCTCAAAGTTTCACACACTGCCGCGTCAATAGTTAACAACAACAAAAACAATTTACACTGTTTTACGTCCTTGTTTTACGAGTACGTATGAGACTATTTCGACACCATACAAGATTGTCGTGAAGATTACTCTTTTAACGTTTGCCTATTTATACGGTAAATTATTTGCATTCTAAACCTCATACCAAACACTTGAGAATTTCATCTACACTCCGTCGTTATCTCCGCCAATATATTCGGGATATAAGCTGCCGTTCAAACCTCACATCAAACCGATGGGAAATTCATGTACTGTCCTCTAAAAGATTGTATCCGGAGATGCCAATCCTGATTTTCTAGTATCATCAGGCCTAAAAACCCCTGAATTAAATAGGTATAATGGTATAATAATCTCCCTTCGTTCAAATGTTTCTAAAGTAGTATTTCGAAGCCTTTTCCTCAAGGTTCTACATGGTATTTTTTTTTTTAAATAGATCAATTTCATCGCAGTTGAACACTTCTTAGAGAAGAAAACCTTCAGCTTATATATGGTAATAAAGTCGTCTATTATTTCAGCGATCTGCATCACGAAAGTTGTACGCAAACCAATGCACTTTTCTTTCAGGATTTTTGTTCGTAACTTGGTTTCTTTTCTATTTATATTACGTCGAAAAATTCATTCATTTTAATTAAACTCTCCTCGCTCGTCGTTGTCGTCTATTCATTATCAGTTGGTGAAATGCTTTTTTTATTTGCAGGTCGCCGGCTCGATCATAGGCAAAGGAGGGTCCAAGATCACCAGTCTTCGCAGCACGGTCAGTATATAGCCCACCCCAGAACAACCCATATCCTACTGACCCCCCCCCCCCCGTCTACAAACCCCACTCGATATTTTCGAAATAACAAGTCACCCCCGACCCGAAACCCACCAGTCTATAATCTGAACTATTTCGCCCAGTGAGCTTCAATACTCATTCACAACCAGAATTATAATGAAATTATTACATACATATTTTTTTGTATCTATGCGTAACCGCTTAACATCGGCCCACGTGTATTCAGTACATACTTACCAAACTAATCTCTCAGTCGACCCTTCGACGGGCGGTTCAAGTCTGTATGCTAAATAAATGTTCCTACTTTTCGGCAGTTTGAAATTGAATCTCACAATTTTGTTGTTCTCTTTTGTCTTACTGTGTACCTATAAACTTTTGTCATTATATTCGGCGGTTGAGTTTCCCTGCCCATAACTAAAGAATAAAAAGGCGGTTATCTATTTGACATCTTACCATAGGGCGAATATATTTTTAGTTCCTCCAACATCCGTTTTTTTTTTTGTCAATAATTCATCTAATTTATTAACCGGGGATAGGACGGTTCCCGTTCTAATTCACAGTTTGATACTCACCATGAAATATCAGCCTTTAAAGACACTTAAGAATATATATGTGTTAAAAATTTTATTACTGCATTGGATACTTTCAAAAATAATTTTGA
Source organism: Rhyacophila sp. 25_7 (assembly GCA_036584705.1). Taxonomy (NCBI): domain Eukaryota; kingdom Metazoa; phylum Arthropoda; class Insecta; order Trichoptera; family Rhyacophilidae; genus Rhyacophila; species Rhyacophila sp. 25_7. The sequence continues at coordinate 5,873 of JAPMAE010004053.1, forward strand.
TGCATTAAAATAACTGCGGTCGAACTTGGTTGGTTATAAGGAGCAAGATGAGAACACTCGTTATATCAGATTAAGGCACACCGGACTATCTTTTTATACGGTGCTACATCCGTTGCATGTATGCAAAATTACTACTCAGTACGTGCGCAGAGAAGTATGCAGAAGGAGGTTAGGATGCATGGCTCGTTACCAACAGTCATATAATAAAAATACAAAAAAACAGTCACAGCGATCGATAACAGAATTTTTGTATGAATACGGTAACAATTTGAAACGATATATTACATGGGCTCTGGATATCTCAGGCGATGTCGTACCAAATGTGGGGTCGTCCATTGTCTGGTCGTGAATAATCTTTGTTGCAATTCTTTTTTTTGTTTTTAATTAAATTAAAATACAATAAACAAAAATGCATTTCATCTTTTGATATCCATGATTTTTATACAAGGAAACCTGTCCACCATTTTTTTTAAATTTTTATTTTAGTACTTTTTTACACGGTATTGCGTGGAACGTACTCACCGTGGAAAAAGAGAGTCCAGTGTATATTGTACGTAGGTTCCTATTTTTTTTATTATTAAAGAATGATTTGCTCAATATATAAAAGTAAACGGTAGAGAATAATGGAATGTTAAATATAGTAAACAATAGCACCACGACTTTTCCGCTGATCGAGTGACATTTGCGTTTGTTACCAAGCATTAGACAACACACAGAAGGCCTCGTATTTAACTGATTATATATGTCCGCTCAAAATTCGCTTTAAAGAAGTATAGACGTGTGTATACGTCAAGCACCAAGCAATAAAATACTCGTTTAATTGTTTATGCATTAAATAAACATTATACAACAATAGTAATAGCATGCTCTTAATAAAATTCAAAATGTAAAGCTAGATTAATGAAAAAGAACTTTCACCCAATTGTACAACCGTAATTTTAAAAAACCTCACCCTGGAGAGGTTTATATTGCACATTAGAGTGATCTGCATACAATCAAGTCGACGTTGCAACGTCACTGAAAGAACAAGCATTTGTCATAGACTTGTAAATTATACACGGTTAAGCGACTATTTTTACTCTTGTCTATTCTAATAATTTAAGATTTTTTCATTAATTTCAATTAAGAATGTTTGTTTCGTAAATCCGTGAAGTATGGTCGTAATAATATTGACCAAATAAATGGGAATACTCATAAAATAGAATCATTGAATATTTCTCATTCTAGTAGTGATCTCATAACCATTCTTGTAATAGCCAAGTTCGACTATACTTTTGTTATATCTCGATTTATCTTCTTTGGTCATTTCTTATTTCTTAAACTGTTACGATTCTATAAACCCATCTCATGAATGGTAATGAAAACAGCCCTCGCCCCCTTACCGGGCCTGGCTATATGCATCGGAAGGAAGTCTCATTGAGATAGTTCGATGAACCGTAGAGCTGGCATTAGAAAATCCGGCCTCCGTATTATTGGTATGAATGGCGCCCGGTTGTAAAAGACTGCGAACGGCCCCCGCGTCCGGGCGGGTCCACAACTCCGTCCGGAGCGGCGCGGTCGGGGCGGACGTGTCCGTTGATGCGATGCGTGGAGATGTTGCGTGTAGCGGAAGTCCCTCCGAGCAGCCCTAACCTGTGTTGTGTGTTGTTGCCGCTGATGGCCGCCTGCGCCGCTCGCCGACCCCCGCTGCCCCTTCGACGCCGCCACCCCGCCCTCGAGCAGTACAATGCCTCTATTACGGTCCCAGATTGCCCCGGCCCCGAACGGTAAATAAAATCATACAAAAATCTCCTCACAAATTTTTGTCATTGTCAATCATCAACTGCCAAAAACCTGTTGTGTCTCTCTTGTTATCTCTGTATATCTTTTTCTCCCCCTGCTCCGTTTCTCACTCGCGAACCCAGGGCTGCGGCGGCGGGAGTCGGAACGCTCCGGTCCGTTTCCGCTACCGCCCTCCCCGCCCCTTAGAATCGGACCGGACCCTGGAGAATATCTCTGTCCCACCCCTTGGGCCCCCCTCGCGAACGGCGTGGCGCGCTCGCTTCATCCTCTTCACCTCACCGTCCCGCGACAGCTTTCGAGACACGACAGCCCCGATGGATAACAGAAAGGCCGCCCGACCCTAACAACTGACTCGCTAGCCCACCGCCACAGCTATCTAACATTTGGCAATGTGTTTTAACCACTCTGTTGTTTTATATTTGTCCAGTGATCCTCAGGTAACGCACTACACCTCATTAACACATCCATGTTTGATTTTAAACTCTAGCGGTTGCGGTATGTGTATTCAATCAGCCTCCGAATTACCAGTGGACCCCCGTTAAACCTGTAACAAATTAACGTTAAAACTAATCTGTTGTAACTGTGTACTTATTTACAGTTAGCCACGGCTGTACCTGAGAGGTGGACCGATATTCGAGTGGCAACTAAATTAATTAAGACGGTAGATGTAATGTGTAAAATTTTGACTATGCCACAAAACTCAATCCACTTCTCAAGCTACCAAAATCATCCTAACAATATAGATACGTGTACTCGTATTTTGGGTAACCATTACAAGCAATATCCTGTATGAAATAATAACACAGTTTCACGTATGCTAATCAATAGTTTATTTAAATATCATTATTGGATTATTATCGATATCAGTTGGTCATAAATGTCTCGGACAAATATGGTATTGAAACCATTGGCAGTCGGAATACATATTGTATAATCAGAAACCGCAGTGTCAAATGTATATTCAAGATGGTAACTCTTATGTTTTTGATGAAGAACAAGCTAATTATATACAATTTATTAACACTTAACATGCTGAATGAATATATAAAAGTTTATGTTCAAGATGTTCCCAACATTAGATGAAATGAAATATATATTTATGCAAAAATGATATGCTTATAAAAACAATATATGCTATATAAACAGTGGTAAATTCATTGAGATTGATAGATTTTAAACAGAATGTTGGCATAACTCCTGAGAGGTTAGTTCTTCCTATATAGTTTTGGGATATGTGCGGAATAAAGAAGAAAATTTTAATTGTAATAAGATTTTATCTAATTTTTATTATTACATTTCTACTAATGTTACGATGTCGTCCATCATCAGTTAATTTTACCACTCGATTATCTATCTAATCATCCGTTTCTACTTATAAAAAAATAGTATTAATGATGTAGAGCAGGGGTTCCCAGCCCTATGCCTGCGAGCATTATGGCGCCCGCCGACAGTTTTACGTGTGCCCGCCGCAAACATATGTATTATTAACTATGTCTAACTATAAATTTACTTTGAAACAATAAATGGTGCCCGCCGCCCGATAATGAATTTTAGAATGTAGATGGATAATACCATATGTTTAAAATTGTACCTAATTGTCGTATTGAGACAATAATAATTTTGGCGTCCCTTGCTTGTTGTATATGTCGTCCCAGTCAAAAGAAAACGATTCATAACTCGTTAAAAATTTGGTTACTCTGCGACACTTTCGTGATAAACGATTTTTGTTAAGAAATTAAATACTAGATAAGCAAGACTAGAATTTATGTCGAATTAATCAACTTCTCACATGCAGCGGTTTCGTGTTGAACGATTTCCACTTTACATTTTTAATACAATTTAACATTTAAACTGTGTTATTATTTCTGCGAAATAATTGTTTCTTTAATAAACGGAACTAATTCCGTTCATGTCGGATATATCTAAGATGAATCGATATATATTGAAAGGTGAAAGGAAAAACTTACAATTCCGAGTCCCCCATGATAGACGGAGAGGTTAATTATAATTAATAAGTAGAGTGGGTTAATTGTATAAATATTATTTGTTTGTGTTTAACACCGACACGAATTATGTTTTCATGTGTTTCGCTCTAAATCGACTTATCACACACAATAATACGTCACACTCTCATGGAGTAGGTATGCAAAGTGAATGAAGAAATTTAACGCTTCTGTAACTTCGCAGAGTACGACGACCTGTCCACATTTAGACATTTTATTTATAATAATATTCACATGTTATACTGCAGGAATTTAGTTTTTATTCAGACCAAATGCGCCCCAACGGCGATTCGATGATATAATAATGTATTTTATCTTCTCAAACCTGATTGATAAGTCGCTTTACATTCTCGATAACTGGTTCATCGATCCCATTGAATTTGCATTCCGCTTTGTTTTTGTTTTCGTTTTTACACACATAATTTTGAATACATTTCTACTGCTGCATAATATGTACTAATTCTTTATTAAAACTTACGACTGTCTTTCAGTATCCTGTCTGTTTCGTCTGATTTGGACACCATCCTCAGTGTCGTGAACGATGTCGTGCCGAACATGGAAGAGGTAAGCAGTAATTTTTTTTTTTACATATTCTTTTTATATCTGAACATATTGTCATAACTCTCTTCCTCTCGTCGTATACACTGGACATTTCGATATCTCTCGCGATTATCGATCCATCTTATTCTGAGGGGCACCCGAATGCCCCGAGTGCCTACTGAACTATCTTCAAATACCTCCTCGAGAGTCCTGGATACGTCATATCTTATGACGTGACCTACACACCCGAGCCTCTTTGAAGTCAAAACGTTAAGTATAATATATTAAGAGCGAATTACTTTAGGTGTCATAAACAATAACGTCGCAGGTGAGTGGATAGTGCATCTGATTCACGAGGCGAGGGTCTAGATTTCAAATCCCATAGCTGGCAAAAATTACACAAGTTTTTTTCATGTGAATTTGAAACCCGACATGGACCAAATTGGTTGAGCTAATAACTGTCAATTATTACTCGTAAAAAACTGTGGAAACAATCTTCACACTGTAAAGATCCATATGGTTCGTTTCGGGGCGGATAAAAGAAAAATTACTGGAGGAGCTTAGCATTCTTACAAATACGAAAACCATAGTTTTCAAGTATTTCTGGGATACACACACCGGTATGATTTTTTTCATGTTTTTCCGTCCAGCTCCGGGTATCACACTCTATATTAAATTGTAGTAAGATAATACCAAAACATTATACGAGGGCTATCCAGAAAATTACTTCCGTTTGGCTATTAATCAAAGACAAAACGTATATATCTTTATTATCGCAATGTCAACTATAAACCTTGACACCATGCACTCCATCGCCATCGTCGTTGAACTGGTACCAGTAAGACATGATTTAAGGTCTAGAAATAAATGGAAATCATTCAGCGCTAGGATTCAGGACTGTTAAATGGATGGCTAAATTGCACCAAGTCCCGTAAGAGTCCCGAGTCATGTGTAATATGCGCCGTATGTGGGCGGGCATTGTCATTAATGAACACGACACCACGGCTACGCACGTCTCGTCGTGTACATCTTCCACGGCACACCACAAGTAAAAGCTTGTAAATATATCAATTACATTAGATAAAAAATACAATAACATAGCTAGCTCTATTGTATGTAGATATTTACTTGTATTTAATTTTTATATAAAGCTGTTTGAATTGTACACCATTACAAGAACAAAAATATTTAGTTATATATTACAAAATTGTTTTAAAAAATTCTCTTAAAATTTGAATATAAAGTTTGTTATTTGCTATTTACTTACGCATATTTCATATATGTTAATTTAAACATAATATCTAATTTATTAATGCGATATTTGAGCATGTTTTGATGAACATTATGATTCATGGCGGTCTGATTTGCGTCAGTGATCAGTTTCTTTTGAGTAGCTCTGTGTGTAGACACGATAGATCAAAAGTGCGTCGACACTCGGACACAAAGGTGCCGACGCTCGAGAGATGCAATACATCCAAACACTCACAGTACGTATGTACACGAACACGCATACAATGAAAGTACATGTTTTTGTTTTGTGTATAGTTTCGACTCGGAGAAATTACATATTGGAAAAAGTTAAGAGGAATATTTGACTAAGAGAAATTTTTAACTAATGTTGTGGTTAAAAAAAATAATTATTCTCGAGAAGATCGCGGCACAACCAAGATCACCTAGCGGCGAAGTGGTTGCGGAGCACTGCTGTACAGAATGCATTTGAGTTTATTGTATCACCGCGTGACATGAAGCTGTTACTACGTGGTTTGCATCACAGGCAGGAACTTTCTATAAGAGGGAGACAAAAACGTACGACAGATGCCTAAAATATTGTCTAAATTACGTGGAAAATTGTTTAAGGTTTATACTTGGTTGTAATATATTTTTTTTGTTTTTGTTTAATAGGCAAACGGAACTTATTTGCTGGATTGCCCTCGTAAATACATTCCATACAGTTTTTTTGTTAAAAAAGCATGATTCTTTATAGCATTCGGATACCTGAATTATTTAAGAACGTATATAGAAGTTATTCGTGGGTAATACACCCGCTTTAAATCAAGAGTGTATACCGCGGGCGTGCGTATTGTGGGGCGAGTGTCTGAATCTCGCGTGACGAATGTCTCCCCCGTTTCGCTTATTTATTATTTACGCAACCCGCCGTCTTACGATACACTATGCTTCCACCCTTGATAGTAAATAGTAGACGCTTTGAGAAAATAACCTTCCCTTTTGTGCCTTACAAGAATTGTATGATATATACGTGTGTGTTTCGAGATTAATCAACGCCTCGTTGTATTATTGTGTCATAATTCACATTGGAAAATAGAGAATTGAACTAGTGTATCTGTGCGCGCGGGCCTATGTGTGCGTGAGTTTGTACATATGCAGTTCTAATTTATGTGACAGTGTGCGTCAGGTACCTCTATTAGAATGAGTGTTTGTCGCTCTGTGGTTATTTTTGTTAGTGCAGGAATAATAAAAATAAGATGTCTAATACTTTGTCGAAGAGAAAATTTTTAAGGAGCCAGGTGAAATTTTTGGTTTTAATTAGTATTATTACATGGAATGATATATTTTTATATAATTGTATTTTACGACTATTTTAGATTCGCGATACTATTGAAATGGTATAAGGTTTTTTTTTTTAAATAATTCCTTTAAGATCGATGAAATATTTCGGTAATACGATGGTATACAAGTGCTTTCTCTGCCAGCTTACCACCCTGAATTAAATACGATTGAAAATATCGACGAAATTTTGAATAATTATATTGCCTCACATAACGTAGAATAAACCGCGACAGGAATAATGAACGGTTAAATCAAATTGTTGCAAAAAAATTGTCTAATACTTGTCGACGTGTCAAAGAAATTTAAGTAAAATACTATCGATACTATGATATGGAAACGAAATTCACAATTAATTTGGGTGAGAGCAGCAAATCACAATATTCATCTTTTAATTTATCTATGTATATAGATGTACGTGGCGATGGTGAGGGTTTGAATCCCGCTGTAAGCTTTTTTTATGGACATTTGGAACCATGACATGGACCAAATTGGTTGTGCTAATAGCTGACAATTATTACTCGTAGAAAACTGTCAACAATCTTCGCATTTGTGTTGTATGCTCCGTTATCGAGCGGATATAGTTTAAAAAATATACGTCCCTCACAAGTTGTCCAGTGAATGGGTGTCCGATTGCGAATCGCATAAACGCACGAAAGTGCAAATACGTATATACTATAAGAAACTGCACTTTCTTGTTTATTAACACATTGGCCGTTATGGCAGTCACCGATGACAGATACTGAATTACCCTAATAACGCCATGACGGCCACTGGTGTTCTCTTTGAAGGTGTTTATCAACGCCAACGGCACGCGTTCTCTCTATTTTCTACTCAGATTGATAGACGCGACCCTTCTGTATATTTTTTCAATTAAACCCCTATTCTAGAATATTCCTTTAAAATAGTTTTAGATATTCTCATAAATGTGGACAATTCAGTAGGGGTGAAATTTTCTATAGTTTTTTCGACATTTGTATTCAAAACTTGTTTTTTTCAATACGTTAAATTGATATCGTTTTGATTGTTTGCATTCATTGCAAAGAATACCTCTAACGGTGTGACCATATGCTTCTCATAGATTCAGTAGAGTATTATAGATTGTCATATTTGTAGGTATAAATCGCGTGGGGCGCCATCAACCCTGCATGTCTTGTACTACTGTTATTAATACACAAATTTATTCATACGTTCGTGTGACACGAAGCCTCGATTTAAGGACTCGATCGTTGTCATATTTAGTCCTCCGGCGCCCACGTCGATATTGTTATTTACGGGAAATCAGGTCTACGAGTAACTGAAGACTGAAGTATTTCTACGAAAGTCTGCTTATCGTGCAAATATGAAGACTGTTGTTGTAAATGCATTAGTTTTCCTTATATAGCGACAAATCTGTTAAATAATATATCTAATATATTCATAGTATTAACTTGCTTCGGACTATATATATTTATAATGAAAATATTATTGCTTCTATTTAGGTAACATGTTTGTTTATGTTATAAGAATATTGTTTGCTTTGATGGCTTGATAATTTGCGGCAAAATGCAAATAACCGCTTTACGTAATAGTGTGATAATACGATAGAGTATTATGTGGTCATTTCGCTGTTTAAGAATTATTTTCAGGTGTATTTTTATCCACAAAATGTAAAGTTTAATTAATGTTTATATAGTGTAGTGAATTCATCCGCGTTTTTAACTCGTCCGTATACTGGCAAAGGGTGCCAAGTCAAAAAAGACTGTTTTGAGATAATTGATTTTTAAGTTTGAGTTTCTTAAGTAACCCCTAGACGATCAATATTATACTCAATATATTGCTCAATAATCGATATTGTACA
>JAPMAE010004057.1:1658-14598 GCA_036584705.1 Rhyacophila sp. 25_7
AGAGAGAGTAGCCTGGAGAGTGGTCGTGCAGTCGCCCGTGGACCTGAACGCATTGAATTATAGTTAATTATGATTTGTTTATAAAAAGAATATCTTACCTTGTCTCTCTTTCGATAAGAAAGTGTTCCTTACTCGTACTTTCTAATATTTCATCTGCCACAAGACCCTTCTTGATACGTAGGTTACAGTGATAAGCTCTTCCAAGCGTGAACTTCGGGACACTCAAATCTGAAACAGTATGGACCAAAACAGTAATTTTTTATATAAATACCATTTTTATCATTTCTTCATCAATCAATTCTCCCCATAATCAAGTTAAAATAAGAGAACAAGGATAATCCAGTTGGAGGAATCACATTGTTAGATACAATGAATTGCCAACTGTTAATAAGGTATTTGAATGAATTCCTGTAGACATAGAAATATCAGATGAAAATATCGCAACAAACAAAACCAAAACCGGTCTTTATTTATTAAAAAGACATTTTGCGAAAACAAGTACTATATATATGTATTTTGGCTTTCCACCGTTAGGAGGCTTAGGGTCATAAGGGTGAAACTAGAAAAATAGGTGTTTTGGGTTAAATACTAAACCGGCATTTAAAGTGACAGAAAGATGAAACTCATCCGACAAGTAGTTACCAAGATAAATAATTTGTGTGAAACTACAAATGAAATGAAACGTTTAAAGACAGAAGTATGGAACAAATAATTTTTAGAAAACTGTTTTGTTGTATATTTCGGAACTGTGTTTTTGTAGTTTCAATTAAATCAATTAAAGGCATTCGACCCCTGGGGTGTTCGCAGTAAAGATGGACGGGTAGGATCAAGAGAAGTGTAGAAAAGTGAAAGACTGGAGAGAGAAAGCAGAGGAAAAAGAAAACTTAAGGGTAATAGAATCGTGTTGCTATATCAACAAGATTTAGATTTTATGAATAACAAATTTAAATTTGCCGCCCAAAGTTTCATATGATTATCTCATTCAACAGATATTAGAAAAAATTCGTAACATCTTCCTAAACTGTTTTTTGTTTTTTCATGTTGTATTAATACAAAAAGTCTATACAAGTTCAAATTCATAAAAAAACCAAATTCCAAATTTATAAAGTGACCATTCGTATATGGATGTGAAACTTGGAACCTGACAGAGAAACAAGAAAAACCCATGCAAATATTCGAAGATAAGATACTTTCGAAGAATACGTGGAAAAGTTAAGGAATACCAAGGATCTCATATCCAATCCACAGTTGAGTTCCGTGAATAGTTTAGTGATAGCATACAGAGAGCAAAGAGACTCAGATGAGCGGATCATGTTGTTAAGTGAAATGAATGTAGAACTCTCAGAGGTATTTAATGAAACTTCAGCAGGCACTCGGCCATTCCAGAGAGTAATGGACGGATAACTTTACGATAGATGCACAAATGTTCGGAAAATGAAAGTTGGAAGCAGAGAAGCATGTAGGGAGTCTTATCAATAATGATACATGTTCGCTTTTTATTTCATTCCAGACATTTGAAAGAACTGAATGTTGAACAGTTAGTTCGCATTAATAAAAAATAGTACGCAATACTACAAAAAACAAACGTTTAAATACACCCCTCCCCAGATTTACAGAGAATTTCGTTATAACGGAATTTAAAGGTAATCCAAAATTTCACAATGGGTGTAAAAATTGGTAATATGGAATATTTTTAGCCAGTTCAGCACCCAGTTAGTTTTAAGTCTATATACATATTTGTTGTAGATTAAAAAAATATTGCTTTGTTAATTTTTCGACTATTGACGACTTCCTCCAATATGCATTTCAAATGAATTAATCGTTTTTTCATCATGCAAAACATCGTACAGATATGTATTGAAAAAATAATAATTTGGTGAACTGACGACTTGAGAACGAATAAATTCCGTGAATCAAGGGACGGATATATTGTATGTTAATGTTCACAACCGGCACCACATGAACCGACAAAGCTAGCATGTTAAAAAGATTACTTTCAAGCCTTTGCCTTATTAGATCGATGGAAATGTGGAAAAATAAAATGACAGGTTATACACTACTTGGGAAAATTCAAACAATGAAACGGGGCCGCCCCAATAAAGAAATGTAAAATTTCAAAATGTGTTTACAATCGTAAGGTTAGTGGCAAAAAGGTCGGTGTCAAGAGAACGGGATAGTTACCTATGTATTCTGTGATGGAATGTAGAATTCCTACACGAGATCGGCGCGAACCAAGGGTTTTTAGCGGTTTTTTGATAGGGTAGAATCGACCCCATATCAATGGTAGTATCACTGGTGAAGAATCCTGACTCCATTCAGCTTGAGAATTTTGAGTTAGTGTCTGAGTATCGGGAAGGCTGCACGGAATGTCTTCGTCCATGACTAAGATCATTAACAATTTCGTTATTTGATGTTTGTATACAAATCAGACGATTTGTCAACCCATTTGAGAGTTTTTTTTATGAACAATCAGCGTCGCGTAGCCGTATTAAAGAGTTATATCAAACACAAACACGAACTTTTCTAGCATGCGAGCAACATAAATCCCGCAAAAACAAAGTTTTGATAAGCACTTTGGGGATCCCAGAACACTAAAAAAGTTTTCCCTACAATAATTTTGATCAAGTTTTCTTAATTTAAACCATTTACTACAATAACAAAAAAATCTTTAACGTTTTTCAATAACTTATACAAAACCATACATTTAGCACTCTTTTGAACATCTAAATAAACGCAGTATTACTTTTTACGATTTAAATATAAAACACAAGAGTTAACTAAGAATTGTATTGCCATTTTTTATTATCTGAATAATACTTTGCCATATATTAATTATATTATTATATTTTTCAAACCGCTCTTTCTATTATTGCTATTTTTATAAATTTCAGTTGAAAATCCTTTGTATTTCATTGGGATATTTTCTTGTATTTATTGGAAACAGGACCCGATTGAATACTTTAACATTCTTTGGAATGTGAACAGCTGAAAAGGAATTATTTCCGAATATAAAATATATAGCGCATATTGTTCAACTTTGAAATGTAATAAAAATATAGCTAAATAAAAGCACTCTGTTGTAAAATAAGATCGTGCGTTGAAATGATAGAATCATCCCATAAAATAATATTTTATAACTTTATTTAACTATTTAAGCTGCTAACATTAAATTTTAATATAACCTAGCATACAACTTTAGTTATATTTGTATCTATATCACTTTTTAATCATTTATTTCTCAAACACATTAATTTTTTGAATTATACTTCTTGGCTTTAAGTTAATGTTGTGAAGTTGTGCAAACTATATTATGTGCATGTAAATCATAAATTATTCATCCATGGTAACTGATTTTGATTTATGTCAGAGACTATAAATTATAATCATTGATTTTCTTCACGATTGAATTGAAGTTTCTACACACTTAAAAGCAAACATGTCATCACTTATTTATCAATATACAGTTTACATTCTTTTGGTATATTTTTTCTTAGATGTCATTGATAAATCAAAATTCGACCAGAATGGCTGGCAATCAAATTTGGTTTGTAGGAAAATAAAATTAAAAAACACCAATTAAATATTAAACGTTACTTGACATATTAGAATGTAAAAAATATTACTTCATATCAGTGATCTTTATGGCTATGTGGCACACATCATGAACAATCTATAATAAATGACAATTTGTTGGTTTTGTCAGCTAAAGAACACAAGTGTTATGACAACCGTGGTGCAACAGATAATTAATATTGAATTTCACAAAAGCCAGAGAAAAATATTTTCCTGGGTAGTTTATTATTGAAAAGCAACATGGACTGTGAAAACCTAAATATTCCTATCAAATAATTCAGTTACAAATTGTAATTTTTAGACATGTAGTTATCAATCAACCTGTTATCTGCAGATTACTAATTTGTGACCTTAACCCTTTGATTAGTGCGTTAATTTTTTCGCACACAGATACTGGGAGTGAGTTAATTTTGCACATTGCATTTTTTTTTCGTTTTTTATTTTAAAATGTTGTTTACTTTTTTAAAATGTTTTGCTGATGTGATTTGAATGTTGTTATTATAAATTAATAAAAATATTAAAAAACAGTGGATCCCAACATTTTATTGTGTTTTCTCAAATTTATACATTATAATATTTATATGTTAAAAAATGGTAATAGTATTCAAAAAAGAATTATAAAATAAATGTGAGAAAACACAATAAAATGTTGGGATCCACTGTTTCTTAAATATTCTTATTAAATTATAATAACAACATTCAAATCACATCAGCAAAAATATATTGTGTTATCTATAAATCATAATTTAATCGAAATTACAAGCGTGGCATAGAAAAATGTAAGAAAGCCACGCGGCCGCATACGCGCGGCGATACTCTATATGGATCTATAGAGTGCCGCCGCACGTATGCGGCGATACTACTAAAAGGGTTAAATAGTCATGGCCAAAAGTTCAATATACGCCGTATACTTTTAAATATTTTTAACTCACTCAGTGGATTCCATGTAATTGAAAATACACCTAGTTCATTAAAATTCTATTATGCATTATATTGAAGCTGAAAATAATATTACAATGTAAAATATTATTGTAAAAATAAGAAAGACATTTTGAATTTTATATAATTTTATTACAAAATAATAAATAAAGAATTTTGTTAATCAATCTCTCTTATGGAAAATATGATGATATGAAAGATCCAAAATGAAGTCCAAAGATTCTAGTAGGAATTAATAAAATCTATATTTTATTCAATCCAGTCATCTCCTATATTGCAAGGAGATGTTTCCAGAAGGTCGTTAGATTCACTGAAAAGGGAAAGATAATTGATTAAAAGAAACACAATAATTAATTTTATTGATAGTCAATACTCTAGTACAGTGATGGCGAACCTATGACCCGCAGGTCAGACACTGACCCACTTGTTGAATTTTGTAAACTTATTTTTCATATCATAAAAGAGGGAACAGGCAATCGAAAATATTTAAAAAAAAAAAAAATGTATAAATACCTAATGTCGAATTTATAAAAACAAATATTTCTGAGTAGACGTTGGAGAAATGAGATTTTTTTACCGCATCATTTACCTGTGTATGACTCGTAACAGGCATTTTACCACATCGCTCCCCTTTCCAAATCACCTCACTGATTTAGTGATCTACAGGGTAGTATTGAAAAATAATAAACAAAACTTGACCCACTTCTCAAAACGATTCGCCATCACTGCTTTAGTAAAATACACTATTTAAAAAATAAAACAGTTTGCAAATTTTTCCCATTAAACATGTGAATATTGAAAATGTCGTAATATACAAAAGCAGTATATTTTGTCAGAAAAAATATGTAAATGTTAATTTGAACTATTTTATAGCAATTTTATACAATTTCAGAAATCCAAAATGTGAATGTCAACATTTTGACTGCTGGAATTGATACGAATCCAACATTTATAGATATAAAAAAAATTGTTGACAATTTAGGGTACTCGATAGTAAAGTGTCCAGCCAGGTACACATTGAAAGAATTGGAAAAGTATGGAAACAAGATATGCGGATTGAGCATTCAACTTTTTGTATTTTGAAAAGCGAAACTTTTTCTAGTATCCCTAATATATATTTTGTTTTAATGTAAAAAGAACCAACTAAATTTTTTTCTGAGCAATCATTTATTGAATTTAATAAGGACAAGAAAACAAACCTGTCCAGTGAAGGATCATTGCTGAACATTTCAGTGGGCACCGTTGGCGGCGCCCGTTCTGGAACAAGCTCTAAGAAGCTTTGGCGGGATTGCAAATGGCGTTCTACCTCTTCAGGAGTCATATGGCCATCTGAAGTCAGGTTTAAAGATTTCGCATGGGACACCTGATGCTGCAAAAATTTACAAGCAAAATATCATCAAACATATTATAGTAGTTGATAAGACCTTCACATCACATTACACGATGTAGTATGTGATTTAAGCAACCACCTCATATAAAATCCTTGGCCGGTCGGTAATATAAAATGCCCTTAGCCGGAGCATATGGACACCACATACTGCCTCCATGAATCCCTGTCACTGGCCAGTCCTCTTGCATCTTCCCATGTCATGCTGGCATCCCGCAACTCCACCGAATACATCCTGTATATGGTGTTCAGTGGCCTCTCGGGACGACGGAATCCGGTTAGTTTGAAGAAGAGGCATGCCTAGTTGAGATGCAATTCAGGCCTTCTCAGCACATGACCAAGCCAGATCCAACGCCTCATCTTCACTTAGGATGTGATGAGAGGCTGCATGGTCTGTTCCCATAACATCATTTTGCATATAGTTATACCACCGCACTCCCAAAATTCGCCGCAAGCATTTGTTTTCGAAGCTCAGTAAAAGGTTATTTTGACACTTTGTAAGGTGCCATGGCTCACAACCATAGAGCAGCACTCCCAGACACTTCGCATGGAATTGAAGGTCACTTCAGCAATTCCTTCTATGTCTTCTTGCTGTACTCCTATGTCTTAATATTCTTGTCTATGTATACAATTTAACAGATGAAATGCAAAATCATCACAAAACAGTGAAAAATGTATTGCAAACGTTGCAAAATCACCACCATTTGCCAATTCAATCTGCCATTACCAAAACCAACCAATGAGAAGACAGCATACGTAGTAAAGCAAGATGGCCACTCTATATTTCTCATAAAATCTATACGATGTTTACTTGCAAACTCATAACAAAATCATTAAAACATGTCACTTATATTGTATTAATCATAAAAATATTTATGTCTATATCATCTTATATCTATAACAGTTCATTCAAAATTCAGATGTTCGTAGAAAAGTATTAGAATTATGCCAGTATCCAATATATTTGATTTCCCACAATACGACTTTGATAGAGTGGCGTTTTTGCTTTTAATCCCCTCATATGCAAGTTACAAGGTATGATGCTCATCTACTATTTTATGAATATAATATACATTCATAGATTTATGGGAATTTGTAAGCCGTACTGTATTAAAACTCTAACTACTATAAGCAAAGGTTTTCGTCAATTATAGTCTCCTTGCATATGTACTGCGTTATACAAGGGTTCTTCTTTACAATTGAATAATTTTTGTCTTTTATAAATACATTCTACAACACGTTTAAATAAATATAAAAATATAACTCACCGGAGGAAGACTGTTTTGAATAACTTTCTTAGGGGGAGGAGGTCGTTTTCTTTTAATAGCATTTTGAGCTTTGCTTGTCGACAGATTTGAACCACTTCCATGACTGCTGGTAGCTAGTTCGATCCGTCTTCTGCAATATTATTTGACAATATATTTAAATTCCCACTGTTACGAAATTACTAAAAAGGACATAAGTCTTAGATTAATGTACATTTGCTATAGGAATGTCTTAATAAGTATATAAGTCCTACAAATAACAAAGATAGCTGGCAGATACAAAATAAGAATAAAAACCATTTAAGAATGCTTCATCTAAATAAGAATATACTATTCTGAAAATGTTTACCCTCCACAGGCATTATGACACGCTCAAAAAAATTGGGTAATAATGTAATAATGCTATTTTTATAAATATACCACAAACATACATTTTTAAAAATAGACATTTAAATTGAATCAGTTGAAAATATAGTAACAAACAAAACTAATTTTGGAATTAAAATAAAATGCATATATATTCATAAAAATTGTGTTATTTGTTTGACCAAGAATTGAGAGTAGAGGAGATTAATTAACAGTTTTAATAGTTATCTGAATGTATCGTTATAATAATGATAAAAAAAATGTATGCTAGAATTAGATATAAAAGAATAATTAGCATAAAAAAGCACATAATGAACATATTTTAAGCTACTTTGAGTTATTGCATTTATTGTAAATCAATACTGATAGAATCAAAGTCTCAAATACTTTTGGTATCATTTTAATACAACTACAAGAAGCCAAGTGATTCAGTGGTAGCAAAGGCATAATGAGTTCGATGTTAGACTCTCACAGATATAGAGAAGAAAGCAAGAGAGTTCACCTCGGCTGGCCCAAATTAAAAGACATACTATCGTTTAATTTGGGCGCAGCTGTCCTGTTTTTGTTTTGTATATATAGAGTTGAATGAATGGCACCAACAAATGTTTTTAATTTTTTTGTAAAATGCCTTTAAGTAGAAGAATTAGGTATATAAATACTGAATCTTAGAATAGATATATTAGTTTGCCAATTAGTTTTGAAATATGTGTACATAACTATATATGAAATATAATACTTTTTAGACTGTTCTAGTCGGCTGGTTTCCGCATCGTCAGATGAATCAGTTTCATCACTTTCGGACGAGCTATTGTCAGGTTTCTCATACTGCAGCAGTCTGTCCAATAAAAAGCTTCTGTCTCGACACGCTTTGAGGAGTCGTTTTTGTGATGATCGTAGAGAATCTTGGAAACATTCATTTTCCTGGAACAATTATCACAATTATTTATTAATTTATTTATTAACCTGTCCGTGAGTCCATATGGATGCACATATGCGTCCGCTCAAAATTTGCTTTTGAATAAATATATATACATATATGTACGTCGAGCACAAAGCAATTGAATATTCGTTTATATTATTTATGCATCAAATAAACATTATACAACAATAGTATTGAATATATTTAATAAAATTCTAAATTGAAAGCTAGATTAATGAAAAAACTTTCACCCGATTGCACAGCCGTAATTTAAAAGACTCACTTCTGGAGAGGTTAAGTAAAAATGTAAAAAAATAAATTGCTAACAATAGGAATAAAAATTACAATGTTTTGCTTAATGCTGTAATCACGCGACTGTTTAGCCGCCAAAATTAAACCAATTATTTTAAATTGTAATTCACGCATGTGACTAAAAATCACAGCAATTAAAAAAAACTTAACCAGAACCATATTTGTGGCGATGTAATTGTCGTTCTTTCTGAATGAGATATCCTGATAGGAATGGACCTGCATCACTAGTGACCGTTCTGTTGCGCTTCAGATGTTATTGTCAGTCTATCTGTGTTGTGACTTCTTAAACTTTTCTTTTTGATACTGTAAAGTACAATGTCTGACGAATCTTGTGAAGATGGTATTATAAACAGTGCAATTCATGTAACTTGTAAGACTGTCCCTTCATTAATCTATGGCTTGTAGAGGATGAACCCAATAGAGTTGTTGGTATTGGTTTGCTTTTGCACCAGGCAAAAAAGCAACAATATAATGGGTTCAATAATATCCATTATGAAACAAAATAAAGCCAACGATTTATTAGTCACAGTGCGCGCACCGCGTAAATTCTTTGCGTATGTATGCAACGACAAGAAATCCTAAGTGTGCTCCTAGCGTTTCTAATTTTTTCTTTCTTTATTAGACATGGATACAAAGCGCCGAGTCGATTTAAATGAACTATCTAAATTAATGACGAATTACTTACATAAATAAGATATTTAAGCTTCTTCTTGAGTGTGTTATACTGCAGTTTGTAGTTAATTTGTTCAGGTTCGCTTTGGCTACTATCACTGGAATAATCATCGTCCGGAGGCGGTGCTCCTCTCTGGTTGACTCGCTGGCCTCCGCGGGCGGCTGCCTGGCCCTCGGCCTGCATGTTGGCTATTGAACGGCAGTACCACCCGTCTAACATTTTGGTCTGTGAGCAACCTTAAAAACAAAATGTTTTAATCGAATTTATATAATATTAAGCAACGTAACAACGTTCATCTTACGACGTCACTTAGATAATTTCAATTAGTAATGGAATCTAATAAAAAAATGGTGTAATATATTTAATTCAGTATAAATTACAATTTGACGTTTATGTTTAGATAATCAGTATAAGATGAGTATTGACGAGTATACTTTACGATGCTACAAATAAAAATGTTCGAAGTAGCTCTAAATGTCGCAGAAATTTTATGTACACGCGTGTATAAAACAAAATAAGACCATAGTCAATATTTCTATGAAATAAATACTTACTTTAAGATGAATTATGTGACAACAACGGAACATGTAAATAAAACGTTGGTTATAATTTTCACGTTGCCATGGTTGGCAGCATCGCTTAAAGATACAACTTCTAAAATATTTTTACCCTAACCTGTTCTAATTTATTGTGTCGAAAGGTGCTAAAAGTTTTTTTTCCTCATAGAGTATTTATTTCTTTCGGTATTTCATTTATAAGATGACAAAAATTATATTTATCATATTAGAGAAACAGTTATTTTAAATTATAATAATAGGTCAATTAAATAATACCAACATTAAAATTATTTACTTTTTTTACACATATACGTGTATCATTTTTTTATATTGTACGTAATATTGTTTGTTCTCTTTCAAATTTAATTTTATAATACTGACAGATTTAACTTCTAAAATATAGCACTTTTTATATGCGTAGATACTGTATTCTTTTAATATAATTTGGGAGTTCAAATTTATTTTCATGGCTACACCTACATTGTTATGGCAATTATCAAATTATTATCAATTTAGGTCCGCAGTTTATTTTATACTGATATGGATTATAGAAATACCAAATTTATGTTAGTGTATTTTCATTAAATCATATGTGTGATTTTTAGATGGTATTGAATCGTATATAAATGTGAAATGTTCTTTTTATATTAAAAAAATTGATTTTATACTATATTACCTTTTCTCTTCGCCAATAGATTGCGCTAGAACCTAGGAAATTTACAGTCTACCAATAGGAGTTATTCAAATCTGGACCTTGTTGGAAACGCATGTGCTTTAGCAGCTGAGCGTGTGTGCTGTGTGCGATCGCGAACTCTTTTTTTCTGCCTCGTGTTATTATGGCTCTTGGAAGTGAAGTGAATGAAAATAAGCCGCACAATGGAACGAATGAAGTGAAAAATAATAAATCTAGCAATAAAAGTCCAGAGAACAATGCCGGTGATCAACTCAAAAAGGGTAAGTAATTTTGGCATTTGTTAGATTTTCCTTTTGAAATTTTGGTCTCGTACCTTTAGTTATGTAACATTTTGTTCTCCTGGTTTTGTGGTTTACCGACTGGAGGTATTTGAGAATTGCAAGTGATATGGCAGTTTTATTGATTTAATTACCCGCTCTAGAGTAAAAACATGTGACCATCTAGACATGTGACTTATATCAACTTTGGCCTACTGAAATATCTATCCCACTTAACGAAATCGGTTGCGTCACATGAAAATCAAAAGTTTTTATAAACGTGCAGTTATGCACGGAAACAATAACAAATGACATCATAGTTAATTGTATAAGTAGAGAACTGTGCTTATTTTGTTATATTATGATAATTTAAAGAAATACCGGAAATTGTTTTTTTCGGAAATCGGAAAATTTTCATTTTTATTTTTTGTGCATTCAAAGCTTACCATAGGTTAAGTTTTCACATAATATAAATAGATTTTTAAACTGAAGGCTCTATATTTTTTGAGGCAGTGAATGTTTAAATAAAAATATAATAAAATGCAAGTTTTATTCTGTACAATAGGTTATGTCGCGTATTATGTAAGTTATACTAAAAGTCACAAAGAAAATATTTTTATTTTTATAATTATTACTTTCAGTTATGATCTTTTTTTGAAATCTCAAGAATTTCGAGTCCATAATATGCAAATTTTTTTTCGCACATTTATTGATGGGCGGGATTCGAGTAGTATTTTCTCTTATTGTGGAAAAACGTCGCAAATTAATCTAATCATTTTGGTTTAAATTTTCTGACGAAATAGTGCTTCATTGAAATTTATTCGATGTAGTGCCTGGTTATTGATCTTTCCGATCAGCTGATCCTCTGATAGTTTGTTTTATTCGGTCTAATAAATGTTTTATTCATCGGAATGGAAACTTATCAATTTTAATTGTTATTTATCTGCTAGAGTAGATGTTGACTAATTATTTTTCACATGTTTTGTTTTAATCCGTCGATAATATTCTTATATAGACTGTGCCTAAAATTATGACGAAATATTGTGATAAATAGGGTTGGTTCTGAACATTCATGAGCATATTAACATGTTCTGTGATGTTAACGGATATTATTCACAATTAATCCTCAGTTAATAAATACTATATAGTACGGATATTTTTACCGTCATCTTCATTGATTAATTTTATTACAAAGTTTTCTCGCCATCGTGCGAACTTTTTGTCCTCTATCTATTATAATATTGTGTAAAAGTAATATAACCACTATCAAAAAAATCGGTTAATGTTTTTTTACGCATATTTTTGGATACATGATAATCATGAAACTAGTGTATTTATGAAATCGACTAGTAATTAAAAGTATTTATATAGTTTTACTCAATTGGTGATTTTACCAAGGTTATAAATAAATTAAGAATAATTTTTATCGACATGATGGTTATAATAGCTTAAATATATATTTTAAAAATTTATATTATCAAAAAATAAAAAAATCAGCTCTCTCTCTCCCATAATATAAATATAAAAAATAAAAGTCTGCGTTTGAATTTATTTAAAATAAGAACACATGACGATATGTTCCTTATCTAAATTTTGATATCCCTTTTTGCCTCCCAGTCTATTGGTATGTCGGCCTCCTGCGTCGATATTTTCTTTTTTTTGTCCCTACCATGGGCGCGTTTTTCATGCAACCATTTTATTGGGAAGAAATATATTGGATTCTAATATTAATAGTAATAATCAAATTTCAGCGCACTATTCTCAGTCGGTTAAACTTTTTAGTTCTAAATTTGAATTTGTTGTTCGAATGTTTTCAGTTTCGAGACTGGTCATTTGAAAATACATCTAGCCTTTTCTGTGCCAAACAAAATGCTACAATCTGACAAGCCTACATTTTAAACCAAAAATAGAACCGTATGATATTTCTTTTAAAATATATTAAATGTTTCTTTATAATGACTTAGTCTTAATTATCATTTTCTAGTCATATCTCAGAGT
>JAPMAE010004059.1:838-11890 GCA_036584705.1 Rhyacophila sp. 25_7
GTGAACATTTTAATATATCAAAAAGGTTTATCCTTGACTTCAGATGATGCTGTAAGATTTGAAAATTGTTTTTAATCAAAGAACAACAATAAGCAGAACAAAGTCATTCGAGTCTTCATTCTTCAAATTTATGAGAGTGTGCCCCTTATCGTTGTTTGCTCCTTTAATTTTTGTTACTTCAAAATTTATCTCCATCATATTCATCATTCAGTTTTTTAATCCTATGATTATAGGCCACAAATGACCTATGGTCCACAGTACGTCACGTCACAGTCGACTTGGGCCGGATTAAGACCCTTACACGCCCTAGGCACTGACTAATCTTGGTGCCCCTTAAAACAATAATAAGCCATAAAATATAATTTTCGCTTATGAATAACGTACGTACAATTAACAGACCAGTGACAGTTGGCAACTAAACTACTTTCGAAAATGACTATATAAATTTTATTAGTTTAATAATTTAAATGATAAATTCATTTATAAAAAATTTCTGCGGTGCCCCTTTTCCCATGATGGCTAAGCAGGTGTTTACTTTGCTTAACGGTTAATCCACCACTAGTCACGACCTAGAATAAACTGTTTAAGATTGATTAATTGATGGGCAGTGTATGTTTTTGAAAATAGACAGAAACAAAATATTTGCGAGAAACAATTGAATAGTACATATTTAAAATGAATTGCCGCCCACTGTAGAATAGTTGTAGCATATTTTGCTTTGAATTTGATGATCGGTGGTTTAAATCATAGATATTTCTAGTAATATGTACAAATAGTTCATATATGTCTATTATGGACATCTATATAACCTGTTTGAAAGCAGAAATTGTAATTTTACCTAATAATATTAATTACTTGATCAATCTTTGCAGGGAAACTGTACGCAATGGTATCTATAAAAATACTGGTAGCTGAAGTTCTTATGCAGTTCTTGCTTACTCCAAAAAGTGGCCAGCCATCGGTAAAGAACCTTCCTCTGGCCACGGATGTATCCATCAGGCTTATTGGCGGAAATAGGATTATAATAAAACCAAGAATTAAATAAAACATTTATTACTGAGACATTATATATTCATTCGTATATTATTCTTAAGAGTGCAATGATTGATTCGGTATTTTTATCCCTTATCATATTTTGACTCGTATGCGCCTGATGTATGATGTTTCCCAACTCTTCAGATGTACTTGTATTATACAAATGCAGTATATGATGATCAGATCCCTTCAGAGAAAATGCGAGGCTTGGGGCAACTAACATTTTAGAGGTACTTGTCTCGAACAGTATAAAAATATACGTATACAAATGGGGGGTGCCCCGACTGAACTGCAAAGCGAGACAACGGCATAATATCAGTTTTGTGTTTTTTTCCAATCGTAAGTGCTACAATCATAACAAAAAAAAAAGCTTAAAGGTGGAGAGCACAAAAAATATCATTGAATTTCTTATGGTTAGTTTTAAATTTCATTCCACTTTGCCTTCCCCTATATTTTTGTGTAACATATTGAACTGCCAAATTGAGGCCCCTGATATTGAGAGACCCGGAGAAGGAGCCCTTCCTGCTCTCCTTCTGATAGGCTCTGATGGGGATTGTACAATGTCATCGATAGCGTAATGTTGTAGGCTTACCACATAAAATAATTACTTCATGGTAAAAAATACATACAAGTGTGCCATGAAATTGAAATGGTAATTTACCATTTATTTATATTGTAAGGTCTACTCGAGGGTGGAAGTGACAGGTAGATTAATGAAACAAAACCTCAGGCCATATGCATTTTTATTGTAACATTATATGTATAGTAACAATTACATTATATATTTCAATATGTGTATATATGCTTCACGATTACACATTTTCACTTATATTATATTTTTGAATTTACTTCTATACATTCAAGTTTATTAAGGCATTTTTATCGTTAATTGAAAAAAAATGCAAAGAGAATTGTGTAACAAATAAAATATGTTATGGTTCATTCGAAATTTTAGCTTCTTGGAGCCAATGTGATATAACCATGAGCTTCATTCAGTAAATAGATGATTTTTTACAATTTCACCAAAAAGCAATTACAAATGGTAGGTAAAACACGTCTAGAACTTCCATACACAATTTGTGATCCAGTATGTTCTTATGTGCGACCCATAACACATGCTAAGTCCGTGATATCAAATTCTGAAGTAACAAAAATTTCAGTACAATGAAATATAAATATATAATATACGGAATAGAAGGAGACGAAAGAGTGAGAAGAAAATGAAAAAGAAGGTTATCTGCATGTCAACTTTCACTGTCACTAACAAAATCACTGCTATCTGTTGACTCGCCATCTCGCAGTGAAAGAAAAAAGAACAATCAATTCAATTATGATCACATGATGCTCAATACACAAAGAATTACGTATTAAGTTTAATAAAAAAATTTGCCTTGCAAAACACAACAGAAAGTTACTTGTAAGGGATTGTCTATAAATCACATAATCTTTTTTCTTACATCGTTTACTTTCCCCCCTCCACGTAAACATTTAACTTGACCCCCTTCCTCCACTCAAAGGATATAGACCGTGTTTAGGTAAAAGGGAGTAACCCCCACAGAACAAATTTTACAGCAGGCACAAAAAATGTGTTTCAATGATATTTAATCAAAATCACATTAACACAAACTTGAAGTGCACCAATGAATTGGTGTTTCATTTTCCTGATCTGATAATTAAGAAATTCATTAAAGAAAAATCATTAAAATTGAAGTTTAATGCTTTTTTTCTTTCCATACAAACTTAGTAGATCGTTATTTTTTAAAAATCTAAAACTGAACTTCAATAATAATTCGGCTTTTTTGGCTTAATTCTTTTCAACAAAACGTGTATTTCGTTATGTACATTGTGATTTTGAAATAAAAGCAGTTTTCAAAAAACTGAGGGTTATGCCCTTTTATCTAAACATGGTCGATATGTAACTTTCCACATTAAACAGGAGTGTTGCGTAACAATAAAAATTAACCCATCCTCCCCCTTGTAACGCAATGTAAATGTTGGTGGTGACCCCCTCCTTCCCCCTCAAGAGCGTTACGTGGTTTACGGACGACCCCTAATCACAGTTTTTACTGTAGTCAAATATGAAATCAAAAGTGGTCACAAATACACAAAAGCATTACAATGCTACCTTTTAATAATAGTGAAGTATATTAGTAAATTTATACATTTACGACAATTTATTTATTAAAAATAGTATTTCTATACTCTCAAAATATTGTCCATGGTTTAGATCAACTTAGGACCATGGTTGTACAAACTATCAATGGATGCAGGATGCAACAAATGATTATAGTTAACATTTTTTTTTTTAAATACATTATCGAGTATTTAATAATATAATATTTTACAATGTGAGAATAGAAGAGAGAATCGTGACACACAAAAAGTATTAGCTTGTACACTGCCATTGACAAACAATGATTTGAAGTGTCTAGTTACACAAAGCGATATAAGCACATTTTGTCGAAATCGGAAAAAAATACGAACACGCGCAATTTTACACTATGTATGAAAAATTTATATTCGAAAACCCAATATAAACTTATGAAAAAAATCAAATGTTCATGTATTTAAATATTTTAAATTTTGTTGATTCCGTGCACAGCTATATAGTTATTTCATTTTAAAGTGAATCAGCTAATAAACGCCATTATTTTGTTCAAATTTATACATAAAATACAATAAAAATAAAGAATCTTAACATAAAAACAAAATTTGACCTTAAAATATAAATACATTATTTGCCTAAAGTATTGAAATGCTCTCATATCGCTTTTTGTAACCACACGCTTCATTTACTTTTAGAGTTGTTATTTTTTTTCCATTCCATCATACAATGTTTGTTTGACATCTACTTCTACGAGAAACATAATACTGAAATAAATATGTTAACTTTGTGTAAATATTGAAAGACCATATGAAAGTCCTGATGCAAAACAATAATACTGACAAAAGAACAAACATGTTTATGCATCTGTGAATATGTGAAGAGTTTGACATAAGATGTTTTAAAATTCTCTATAATAGCCACTTTTACAATATATGACTAATTTACAAGTGTAAGGGGAGCACCAAAATTAGTTAGTGCTTAGGGCACCTAAGGGTCTTAATCCGGCTCTGAATAAAAGTCTAAAATTTTATAAAATTAATGATGGTGACTTATTGTTAGTGATCATTTTTATAACTGGCAGAGAGGTGTAAGTCCTACCACTGAAGAATTGAGAAATTTCAGAATGTAAAACGGATGTACATAATTACCGTCACTCATAACCTAAAATAAAAAAAAAATCTTTTGACTCTCCCGAATATTTTATATTTTGGAATTGCATATCAATATATCTCAGATACTGATATATTTTTGTATTAGTGTCACTTATCTCATTTTATTCTCAAATAAATAAATGTATATTTTTAAAGTCACATGCATACAAAGGGAGAAGAGGATTATATTGAAGATAAGATGATATTTGATTAGGAAAATATTTATTGATTATACAGTATCATGGTGATAACAGTTTCACTTGAAAATAATAATCCTATGACTGTAGACAAATACTTGTGTGAGTTTAAATATATACTGTTGGATAAAACAGTTTATTCAAAGCCATATCTGGTTGAGAAAGGAATAGGGCTCTAAGTATTAAAAATTGAAAAATGAGTTGAGTATACCAAAACAATTACAATGCATATATGCGCAAATGATAAAAGGGACTACTCGATTCGACGTCGTTAAATTAGTAAATTTCACATTAAAACAATCATTTCTCGTAAAAAATCAAAGGAATATAGCATTTAGTCATCTCAACGCTGCGATGATTTCAATCATTGTTCTCTTCACACCACTTCCAGTTCGAGTTATCTGACTGTCGTCCGCTTTTGGGCTGTCAAATGATAGTTTTTATTTTAACGCAAACCTTATTTTGGCTCTCCCGAAAAGTGATGATTTTAGACTTAGTGCCCTTTTCCTTTCGCACACAGATATAGTAACTGTGATTTTTCAACGTTACTGGCAATACCGTTGTATTATATAGGTTCTTTGGCAATGCATTTATTACAGAACACTTAAAAGAAATTGTTGATGTTTACATTTCTCTTCTATGAAAGACCACAGGCTACAACAGCACAAAAAGAAATAAAATGTGAACCATCTAATGTGAAAGCGAACGAGATGACATGCTAATTATGTGCATTATATTTTTGGATTAAACATATAGTCGTTAGAAAGCAGAACTATCCTAAGTCCAATTTCAAGTTTTTGCAATTGTAGTCACAAAAGTTTATGTATTTTAATATTTTAAACAGCTTTCCTGTAAATGAAGTCCAGTGTGACTTATGGTAGTTCTGGATCACGCAACGATGTGACACTTGCATTTTGCAAGGTACTTGAAAGAAGTCCCTCCCTCGACTGCCCCAGAGAGATACTCGTATACAGAAATGTTGAATGTATGAGTAAATAAAAGATGAGAAGGAGAGACGTAAAAGACGGCTCTATAGTAGGCCATGAATCTGAATGTATGGTCGCCGTATAATGAATATAACATACCGTCGGTATACTGGCAGAAGTCAAATAAGACTGTTTTGATTTTTTTTTTATTTTTAGTTTTGAGTCTCTTAGACACATTTAACAATAATATGCTAGGGCAACTGGGACTGTAAGTCTCGTTGACATTATTTTCCAGAATTTGAATATACCTAGAAACACTTAATACGATCAGCCAAATAATCTTTAATTGGTTTAATGTATTTTGCCAGTAATAAAATATTCAATATCGGCTTAATAGGTAATGACATTTTATTATTATAGAAAAAGTACAAAGAATATGGCTAAGCTTAGGAAATCTACCAAACTGCATTATTAGGTTAAACTGGTAATTTTTTGACGTAACATCTTTTACCAGTATACTAACGATATTTGACTGAGAATTTTAACAGCTCTACCTGAAGTACCTTATATCGAGGTTTTACTGTAAATTTTCATAATTTACCAGAAAGATTCAATAAACAATCAAGTGTTTTTAATGTACACAGAAATTTAAACATGTTCAAAGTGATTCTCTTGTTACGAAATCATAATTGTACATCGTCGATGAATCAGCAACACTGCGTATCTCAGATTTTGTAACTTTTCAGTAGAGTCAAAAAACTGTATAATTTCCTAAAAAACAACTCCGCGTATCTCATAAAAATAGCAGCCACAACAGTACGTATCTGGGCCTAATTTTTACCCTATCCAAACACCTATCAATATGACTATAATATTACATAAATCACAGTTAAAACCATCTACTTTAGTCAAAAAAACTCATAGTTCAATTATTTTTAATTAAATTTCACAGGTAAAATAAAGAAAACTTAATATCTTCAATAAAAATGTAGCATCACTTCCACCAACCATGACCGGCAATCTGCAAACAATGAGATACGTGGTGTTACCATCACAAATTGACATACGCAGTGTTGCTTATTTGTTTATACAAAAAAGTACGTTGGCTAAACTGTAAAATAGATACAACATGTCGATAGAGCGATAAAATATGAATCGAACGATATTTTAAACTCAATTAGTCAAACAATCTATATACGTGGTATTGCTAATTCATCGACGATGTTTCATAAGTGGATGTTATATTACATCAATTATAAGATGAATGTTTTTCCTTATATTTGTATCTCTGTATTATACTCGATGAATTCTTACCGAGGTACTAGTTGTTTTATTTCTGGCTTACAAAAATGAGGGTGTATGTATCCTACAATCTTATAATCAATGTAATACGGTATATTAGAAAAAAAAAATGTGACATGTATTTTCCTAAAACCATAATGCCTTTTTGACACACCTAACAAAACTATTAGAAACATTGATTAAAACAATTCTTAGTGTCAAATGACACATAACTGAGTGTGTAACATTACACCAGCAAAGCAAAGGTATATATTGTAAATCTTCTTACATCATATAAATAAACTTAAATTTTAGACTGAACAGTATTTTTCTACAATGAAACAAAGTGCAATTCATTTTACTTAGGTTTTATATATATATGTATATTTACAGCAACATAGGAAGAAGAGACAATTTCACGTTTCAGAGTTGATCTAACTGCGTCACTTTGTTTTTACAATACAATTTATATTGTATTCATATTGTTTACATACTGAACTATTAAATGAAGAAAATCTTTAAATATTTTTTTAGTGTTTGATTTGCAAACTAAAATATGTGGCAATAATTGTTGAAATTATCTCTAGAATCAGTGTGAGAGCTCTTTTGGAGCTCGTTCTATTGTGTGCACAAATATTGTCTACCAGAGAATAATTATTGGAATATATTATGCATTTATAAGAGCAGATCGCCCTAAGTAAGCTAGTGGACATCATATTCGTCTGTCAAGCTGAGGTTGCTAGTTAGAATCTCAAAGCACGGGACACAATCAGACAATTATTACTTGTACAAAAATCTGTAGAGCCAATCTTCACATTGTGATGGTCGATTTCAGTACTTCACTTTTTTTAAAGCAACAGGATATTTCTTTTAAAAAAATCGTACTACAGTGACAAATCTAACTTTATCAAGCACTGTCCAAAAACCCACACACGTAGATTTTACAAACCGCTATAAGTCAAATACACGTTGGTATTTTTTAATGTTTCAGAAACTTATACGATATATTATTCTGACCGCTTTGTTCTGTAGCGGAAATACTTCAAGTTTTATAAAACCGTTGTCATCTTCATAAATGCATAATACGCTCAAATAACTACCATTCTCTTTTTTTTTACAATAATCTCAAGTCTTTAATTTAGGCATCTAATTCAATTTCGAAAATAGACTCTCTAATTTTTAAAATATATTTACAACTAAAATAATAATCCAATTTTAAAAGAATAATTTTATTAACGCAACTTATGCAAAAATTAACAAAACTACACCTTGACATTTTAAACGTGCGGTAAATGTTACATGAAATTTACCGATATATGATAAGGATTGCACTTGCATATTAATAATTTTTGGTTTCATTCACAAATTGTTTTACTTCTGTGTTTAGTAAATATTTTATTTTACATGCAATCGAAGATGTTGTACATTTTCAAAATTGTAATTTGATTCATTTTGCATAAGTCCAACAAATCATTATATACAACAATGGTTATTATTTGAATATGGAAGGATGCACAATTCGTTAATACCACCTCAGTATTGACACTTAAATATTGAATTAGGAATATTTAAAACCATAGACTAATTATTTTTAAAGAATAGACAAAATAGTTTTTAAAATCATAGACTAAATACGTTATGTATTTAAATTATTAATTATATCTTAAGTCTGGATCAATGTCAATACAGAGACGATATATAATATGAAATAATACTTATTTATAAATTCTTAAATAATATTATTATACAGAATGACGTTTAATATATAGATTTTTCATTAAATAATGTAAATCGTTCGACAAAGAGCAATATGTCTTAACCCACCAATTTGGTTTAAATCATATTTTTGTTGATTCCGAGTCACATAAATAATTGAAATCACAATATCTTGATGTTTTTGTGTAAAAATATATCATAAATGACAAACATATTCATAACACAGAAGAAACTATTTATAATTTCATCACAGTTTTTTTGTGCCTCCTATAAAATTTTGTAATCTGTAGGTTACGACATATTGCTGTTTGTCAAACGAAATAGTTTTGCATGCTTCTAAGCCTGGCTTCAGACAACGTTTTCGTTCATATAAATACCACAGGAATGAGTCGAAGAATATTTTTAGTCAGTAATGCCAACTGAATCATTGATAAAAAAAAAACACCATTGATATTCGTATGAATTAATATACGTGTCTAGAATTGGCATTAGAAATTCTGAAATGAATTATAATTTAACATGTAAACCGCTAAAGGGACATCAGTGTGTTCATTTTGTACAATTAGCCTCCTTTGGTGAACAAGTTAAACTAACGACACTGTTTTAAAGGAAGGTACACAAATGGAGTATGAAAAAAATATACACATTCTATTTTGCAGAGAGTACTTGACCGATTCATTGAATAAATAGAAGAATTTAACAATACATATATTTTTAACGTAACAAACTTTGAGCGTTGATTCCATATTGTTACATTTATAAATTATCTCTAACAAAAATACGGATTTATATGTGAATTAAATAAATAAACAATGACTGGAATATATTAGTGGCATAATTATAAATAGACGATTGATTCGGGTTGACGAATACATTAAAAGATTTATTTTTGATGGAATATTATTCAAAATATGTCCAGAAATATCCTTACTAGCATTGTAAATAAATTTCAAATGATTAAATTAAAGAATTGCAGTGATGACAAATGACTGAGCTGGCTCGAGGACAGGAGCATATAACCTATGGCTAACTCCAGCTCTAACTGAAGAAGTTTGATATATATCCAGCAGATAAGATACTATTCTGTTGCATGTCAAAGTTACAAGACTGCACAGATGACCAATCATCGCAACCATAACAAATAAACTCATAGTTTACACATCAAAATTTATTATGAAACATCTGCTCGAGACCATTTACGTGCTCATCTTTGTTGTTCTATATTTTTTCCTACACGATGGAACAATAAATATTTAGATAATAGGGTTTGGTCCTATACTGAATACTACGTACTTTCATTTGCCATCTTTAACTTGCTAATAATAAAAAAAAACATTCGATTGGTTTGCACGTTAGCTCTCATTGACAATTCGCAAATTAAACATGACTACACTTCGGCTTTCCAATTTCAAAAACTGGTAAGTATTTCAACACAAAATATTCAGGACAGCCAAATTGGTCGGGGAATTATCGACAAAAATATACAGTATGTACATTTATCAATTTCATTACCTAGTGAGTAAGTAGTAGTTACTAGGTTTTAATATTTTTTTCTTAACTTACTAAGTTTTGAAATTGTTTTCAAAGAAAGTATTGTTACTTACTAGGTTTAGAAAAATTGATTTCATCCATATAGACACTAATTTCATATAAAATATTGAGAGAAAAATAAGCATTATATATATATATAAAACCTAGTAATATAGAATATACATTAAAACGATTTTTCAAAAATTTATCGGTTACTAGGTTTTAAATTGGACAGCCAAGTTATCGAACGTTAACACGATAACTATCATGATAATGACAAACAGTACTACGTTTCACAGGTGCGTATGAATTAGAGTTGTATACTAGAATTAACTAGCAAGTGTGAAATAAAGACATATTTGAATAAACTGAAGACATTACGTGTATTAATTGAATAACCCCCAAATATGTAATTTGGATATATTCAGGACTTTTCAGGTAAAATAAAAATAAAACAGGCGTTTAAGTAACATTCTTTTTTATTAAACAATATAATACAATAATCTCTGGACTCTTACTGTCAAAAGGCCGACTATTTTCACTGAAGAAAGGCATAGATTAATAATTAATTTAATATTTATCATAGACAACTTTACATAAGCAAATGAATAAATTAATGCAATTGTTTGCAACACATTTCAAACAAACAGCTGACGGAATGTTCTTATATTTGAATTTGATGTCTGGAATGATGAACATTGCCAGTATGTAAAAAGGTAAAATTTGAGCATGTATAATCGATAAATTTTATTACTAGCAACATTGCTTCATTTGTTGCTCCATTCAATCGATGAGTTCAAATAGGTTCACAAAATACTTTAATGGGTATAATGGATTTATATTTAAATGGACAGTATTTCTAACAATAAATTTGATTATTATATTCTAGCAAGAAGATTTAATGTAGGGTTAATAATGAATGAAGATTATGTTTTTAATCATATTTTACTGATTAATAATATTAGTAATGGATAATCTCGCATCGCTTGGAACTTCAAGCAGCTCAAAACACGTATCATATTCAATTATACGTAAGAACAATATTATTACATTGCTTCATACATACTTTTACCACAAATGTCCTTATTTCAATCACTCAAGAATATCAA
>JAPMAE010004061.1:0-14585 GCA_036584705.1 Rhyacophila sp. 25_7
AAACATTATACAACAATAGTATTGCATACATTCAATAAAATTCAACATTTTAAGCTGGATTAATGAAAAAACATTCATCTGACTGTGCAACCGTAATTAAAAACTCACTCCTGCAAAGGTTAAAAAGGTTAGTTTTCCAATTTCTCAAGAAGGTGAAAAATTTTGAAAAAAAAACTGATGTATTAAGGGAGCCGCGGAAAAATCTGATGTTTTAAGGGAGCCATAAATCGAAAAAGATTGGGAACCTCTGCTCTAGACAGATACCGTGACAACTTACTTAGTAGTAATTTTAATCAAAAGATGTTAAAAAGTTATTTTTTCTAAACTATTTGATGTGTACAAGTACCATAGCCGCCAATTGCAGTTATTCTATAATTTTATTTTTATGATTATCTTGTCGATAAAACATCGTTTTTAATTAGATTCTACTCAACGTTCGCATATATTCTACACTACAGGAACCATTTTTTTTTTTATGAATAACGACGTATCTATGGGAATGTGTGATTTTTTTAGTTTTTTTGATTTCGATCATGGTTTGCACATAAACGTAACGTTATGACTAGACAAACTGGTTGATACCGATTTTGCAGGGCACCACTAGTAACATTGCATCAATCTCGATCGAATGTGTCAAGGAAGGTGGTTTATCTTCATTGCTAAAGATGGATGGCGTTGAATTTTCTTCGGCTGTGCTCATCCACAATATACTACTAAGAAATACTCGTAATATGAGTGCATTGACATTTTTGTCATAGTATCACTTTTTAATTCATTAGAATATTCTTAATACCAAGTACAAAGATTTTGTTTTCTATTTATCTATGTATATTTGGATATATTGATATTTTGTATTAGATTAGACTGTGAAGGTCTGTCTACCTTGCTTTACTTTGGAGTGTATAAGGAAAAAGAGACTGTTTGTCGTGAATTGATTTTTTAAATCTATATATTTATATTGAAATTGCTGTACAAATATTAAACCTGTATTTTCTTAATAAAATTACATTTACCGAGAAAGTTTATAAAGAATTCGCATTTTCTCTTTGGAAAACGAATATTATTTGTTTCAATTTTATCTTATGATATAATTCTGATATTTATTTCGAATTATTTGTTTTGTTTTCTACTAGAGTATTTTAGATATAAAGTTTTATAAAACATCAAATCACATAAATATGTTTTCTAAATATTGATTGAGCTATGATAAATTAATACACACATGATTATATGCAATATTTAAATAATTTCACTATTTTGATATTTTGAAGAATATTTACTATAACGTCATAACTGATTATTTTGAAAATACATTAAAAAACGTATGGATAAAAGTCGTCATGTTATTTAATAATTAATGCAATTTTCTATCATAAATATTATGATATCGTTTATAAAATAAGGTTTACTTATGAAAAGATCAATTTCATTAATGGCATGCATGGAAACTTCAAAAGATAAATAATTCATATTTCTTTAAAAAAAAACAGACCGTAATGTAATATTGGAATTTTGAAAGGCACACTAATTTAATGCGCGTTTCCTTAAATTATGTCACATAAAAAAACTTAACCATTCTAACTCATAAAAATTCCTAATCAAAAATTGATAAAAATATTCGTAAAAGTTTTCAGTTTGAAGTAGAAAATCTGGATCAAATTTTTATTATGATTAACGCAGCTTTTCAGCCTTGCTAAATTATGCGACAGCTATGGGTAAGGTAAAAGATATAGAATATTGTCACTGTTAATGTCTAAAGTGGGATGTTTACAAAATATCTACTTAGATTGTAGTACATATAAAAAATATGTAGATTCAATAATACAATTTAAAAAAAGCGATTAAGTAGTATAAATATTTATATGATACTCGTATATTTGAAGCATTTAGTAGTTAGTATCCGCGAGTACACATTTCGATATGATCACGCAGCTATTTTAATAGTCGACATGATAATGAACTTTGTTCAATTTAGCTGCAAGAACAGTAATAAAATTTGTGTACTTTCATATTTAATAATATATAGGTTTGAAAGATTCGTCACTGGACCCGCTAGTACTCAAAACCGCGATTATGCGTGGTCGCCTGCTTGAGCCTTCACGAAAGCAATGTTTTTCTTTTATTTCCCTCATTTTGATTTTAAAACTGCCTGTAGCGGAGTGGCACGAGACAGTATCACCATGCACAATGTGATGGAAGAAAGGATTTTATAATAAGGAAAAAATGAGATTGAGTGCGAGTCTGCCTCGTCATTCAGTCCCTGGTGGCATGAGGTGTCCTCGTAGTGTTGACGACTCAGTCAGCCTGGCTACCCAGGCTCGTGACCGACGAGTCATTTTGAAAATCTGCGCAAATCGCTCCCCGTAAAATGCCGCAAATTTACAAAAAGCCTTAAAGTTGGCCTCGTTGGATACCATGTCCGCATGCCCTATAGGACCCGTGTGAAGGCGGATCCTGGGAAACAATTCCGTACGTGATGAATGCATAAGCGGGGCTCCCACAAGACATGTTCAGCAGTCTGGTAGTCGTGATCGCATTTACAGTTTGGCCTATCTACTAGCGTGCATTTGCCATAATCGCGCCGCCCGCGTGATCAAGTTCTTCAGCCAGCCTGACGTGGAATGCCTCCCATGAACGCTTGCCGCTAATTTTAAATTCTGGCAAGCGAGTCGGTTAGGAGGTCCGGCTTCGAACGTGATCAACCTGTGATCGCTAGAAGATTAGTTTTCATGAACCGTCCATGACGCTATTCGGTCAGCAAGGTCACGACTGCCCGAGCGCATGTACAAAGGTTGGAAGGGCGGTTGGGTTATTTAAGACAACCAGACTAAACCCGCCCATTACATCTTTGAGCGGTTCAGCCTTCTGGGAAGCCCATGCCAGTGGTCCGCGAGGGACCCACAGCCAGGACTGCACATTGGCGTCCATCCCGATGATCACTTCCCTGCCTTGGCAGAGCATGAGGATCCCATTAAGCTCACCAATAAACTTCTGCTTTAATTAGTTATTTTCACTTAATGATTAGTTTTTTTAAAAGCAGGAGTTATGTAAAATAAATGTCGTGACGCTGGTAGAAACTACGCGTATTTAAATGGTATCATTCACGTTATGTTTATTGAGCTTGCTGAATTAGCTCTCGACAAGGCGATGTTACAGTTAATGTCAGCTTTCATATTTTTTTAATTTACAAAATTATCTGACTGCCGTATTGTGCAACTGTGTATTTGAATATTTGTTTTTATAAATACTATGTTTGAGAAATGTAGAAAAAGAAAATTTAATTTTTATAGTACTTACTTAATTTATTATAACTTGAATATACGTTGCAACAACAACACTGTGTTTTTATGCAATATTTCATAAAAGCTATAATAAGAAATGAATTGTGAATGAAACGTCATTTACAACGCAAGGTATTTAATTTTTTTTTTAACTATAGATTTCATATATTATACTCAGGTATATGATAAAATAACACATTATACAATTTAACAATAACATTTATGAAATAGGTCCTGTAGCAAAAAGATACAAGGAGAACTATATTTAGGTTCAGGCAGCTGCTGTTGGGTTGAAACGTTTTTCCATTAAAATTTAGCTTTCGGCGAAATACCTTATTTTGCAGGTATCCTCGGAACAACAAATAGAACGACTAGGAAAATTAGCATGTCTCTGAATACTGAAAGCTTTGTTGCGAGATATACTTCCATTCAACAATTCGTATTACACGCTTTACGTTTCATACTTACGGAATACAAAATTTGTATTTAAACTTTTTAATAAGGCTGTGTTCGTATGACATCTAAGAAATCAGAAAATTTACAAGTGGCAGGTGAGCGTCTTTTGAATCTTTAACTTAAGAAATGGGCGAGAATAGATTGGTCTTATTGATTAAAATTTCTCATCAAAGCTTTATTGAAATTTATTTGAAATTTGACGCGGCTTATAAAGTGCGCTGAAATCATTTTTCTCCACTCTGATAAACGAGGCTCTTTCAAAAACGCAGTAACGCAATTTTATCGCATTATTTTTGTATTTATTAAGGTCAATTTATTCTTACGACAGTATATTCACAAATAATATTATATAATTTGAATAATCATTATCGTCCCTTAACGAGATTTTATTTGTATTATTCCAATCTATACTGTGAACATTGAAATCAATATCAAGCAAATATTGAGAAAATAGAAAAAAATATTTTTAACATTATATACTTATGGAACTCTCATAAAATAAATTTTAATGAAATTAGAATTTCTGTCATTAGAGAATTATTCAGAATCTGTAAAATTATTTTACGCCACGTTGAGAAGTTTATTGATAATATATTTTATAATGATAATGTGAAGTAGATATGAACATAATCATGCAGACTAGAATCTTATCAAAGTAGATTAAACTTAATATTGTTTAATGGTAGTTTCAAATTTATTTAGCTTTTCAAGCTCTTAAGCGAGAAATAAAGCTTTTCGTCTATTCCCGTAATTGTATCATAGTTGTTGAACTTTCTTCTACTAAAATGTTGACTAAGTGAAATTTATTTTCCTCCTCTTTTCATGTTTTCACCGACTGTTGAATAAAAATCTTTTCTAGCTATAATTTATTTAAAAGCATATTAAAAGTTAGTGTGCGAGAGCTTGTTTAAGGTTATTGGTAAGTCACCTTTTTTCAGGTTAAGTTTTTGGCCCGATACTATACATCACAATCTACGCTATTTGGTAGTTATATTTTCTTTTCATACATTAAAATGTAATTATTCAAAAAGTTTTTAATGTATCTTTCTCAAGTCACTACTAATTCAATTAACATATATTTTATTATTATTATTTGGCCTTATGATTCATTCTGGTCAATTCCACAATTGCCGTCCTAGGTTCTCCAGCTCTCTCCCTTCATTTACACTCAACATTTTTGTATCTCTCGTGATAATGGTTGACTATTAATCAACTGCGTTTTACGTTATTGTGAGGTACTCACTGGATGTAGGCGAAAGATGTATTCGTCTTGAAGAAAAACTAGAGTCACTATTTAATTTAAATAATTATTCGGAAGTTTTAATATTTCAAGGCATATGATTTCACTAGTTTATTATCATGAGTTTTATAAAATTCCTTCTAAAATCATCATGCGTTGTAATTCTTGCCAATTTTTAGTGCAACATATTTTCGATTATTTCAAATTAACAATTATATAGGTATCCCACTGAGAGTGCAGATCGAAATTTGAGGTACGACTTCAACCCGATGACTACTTAAGCGGACAAACTTTTCGAGTTGGAGGTGTGAACCCACGAGTAATTCAAGACATGCTTTTTCATCCACTCACTACTCGTCATTGTTTGGTTAGCGTAGTGATTAGGCTGAACTTCCTTGAACATGAGGCTGGAAATATGGTTCCTGCGCGTGACTTGCGTTACAGAACGATGGTAAGTGATTTTTTTTGGCGAGAATTGGTTAATTTGCATCTTGAAGACTTGTAGTTCCAACATCGCGTTGCAATCTGACACACTGCGTGTGAAACCACCGAATTATTGCGACAAAAGTTTTCAGATTAAATTTAATCAAAACAGCAAGCGATTGCCAGCAAAGTTGTAGTACGCATTTGTCTGACATTTCTTCCTCTACATAATCGAAATATTTGTTATTTATTACAAGCAAAACATATCACTATTTTTTTTGAAATACAAAATGTGTTTGAATCTTAATCTAAATCTTTTATTGGGACAATCTATACTCGTATAATAAGGTTAGGTCACCCACCATTGATTGTATTTTCTGAACGTTTTCTTGAGCACTATTATTTCTATATAACTTTAATTGAGACTTAATAAATTTCTGGCGGACTTCATTGTTGTGTTCATGCTTGTGTAATTCTTATGACAAGTGATAAAATAGCTACCTCTTTTCCAGAGTAACATTGTATTTCCTATATTACCATTTATTATATGTGACACAGTCTGGTATAAGCAAAACTAATCCTATCTCTATCAGCGTCCAGTATCTAGTCACCGTTACTTCTATCGCCGGAACACTCCCTTTTATCACATTGAATATTCATGTAAATACGATTTCATCCCTGTTTTCATATTGGAAACGTTGCCAAGGAGACGTCGTTGAACACAATGCCGAGAATAAAGGATTATTAAAATCACTTGAGAGTACAATGAATAAATTATGAAAAGCTAACATATATAGTGTAACATATATATAATAAGATAACACTCTTGATTTAGTAAATGTATAAAAAACATCATCACCTCGAATAAAGTACGATTCTCTGTAGTGTAAAGATAAATAATTTATTTTAAAAGTTTGAAACAAGAAGAATGCGATGAAATCCCTTGTTTGATTGTTTATTTTACAATATTATATTGATCTCTTCAATAAGCAAATTCTATTAGCCCGATATTAACAAGAATCAAATATATTTAATACCATTTGAATACTATCGAAAGCCTTAAAAAGATGCCCCTAGGGCCTAGACGATCAATAATATTGCACAACCCATTGCACAATATATCGCTATGATCGCATATACGTCGCAATGTAATTGGCTTTAAAGAAGAAGGAGAAAAGAAAGATATCGCCCACAGATGACTCAATATTTATCAGGTTGCATAATAAATAGCACAGTTTTAGTGACTCCATATATTGTGCAATCTTTCAATACGACCTACAGACGGTCAATATCAATTATATCATCATGTTCTGAATTGAATATTGAGTATAATATTGATCGTCTAGGAGCCACTTAAGTAATCTAATGAACCATGGAAAGTCACTAGACCGCTTGTGCTCGTAAATCATGGGTTTTGATTTTGAATCACATAGTCGGTAAAAAATGTACATGGAAACATAGAACCAATTATTATTATAGTTATTATTTCATAACTATTAGATTAAAATCTGTGTTGGAGTGAAATTGTTTACAAAATTTCTAATGAACTGGTCGACATACAATTTAATTTCCAATATAGTATTTTTGCTGATCTTTTTCCTGTATAGTCATACAAT
The DNA here is from genome assembly GCA_036584705.1 of Rhyacophila sp. 25_7. Taxonomy (NCBI): domain Eukaryota; kingdom Metazoa; phylum Arthropoda; class Insecta; order Trichoptera; family Rhyacophilidae; genus Rhyacophila; species Rhyacophila sp. 25_7. The sequence continues at coordinate 7,017 of JAPMAE010004061.1, forward strand.
AATGTTTCACTCTTCTAATATTTTTCCAAAATACTTATCGACACAAATGTTTATCGTAATATTTTGGTTTTTTTGAACGAACTTGTAGTAACTTGTATATGGAGAGAATGTAAAGTAAATCGGTAATCTCGTTTGAAATTCTTGTTCACCGATTTGCGACGCCTCGTTATCAACGATACTTAGTTAAAAGCCTGAAGCCAATACTCAGTTTGTAACGGCTATCATCACAAAAAGCATTTACAACTATTGATCTTTTAACTGACCGTCATTAAATATCACGAACATCGCCCAGAGTATAATAAATAAAATATAATTAAAATAAATCATTGGCAAAATTAAATATAACATATACTGGATATCAATCGAATTTAAGACGAAAAAACAGCGTGCATTGTCTGTCATATACGTGTGGTGACGGAACACTCATAACGTACATGTCCCGTTACAGACAGATAAAAAAGGTCACTATATGCTTTTAAAACCCTATATTATATGTCCTATGTTAAAAATTGGTATAGTAAAACTATATTGAGAGACCTAGAGAGAAGCTTTACAGTTAGTTGGTCATAAACATGAATGGAACATAGCATCATACAATAACTTAAAAAAAATATTAAAACCATATGTTTTATGCTTTAAAACATTTTTTCATTTGCATTTACTGCGTGCTTTGCTCTCTTCTATTTTTCATCGGTTATTGGCAAAGTATAACTATTTTCGAAATGTCGCTGACCCATGTAATAAGATATTCTCTTCTTTGAACTATATCTGCTTTGGAACAAAGCATATGGATTTTCACAATGTGAAGATTATTTTGACAGTTTTTTACGATTAATAATTGTCAGGTATTAGCTCAACCAATTTGGTTCACGTCCTTGTTTCAAATGGACATGAAAAAACCTGTGCGATTTTCGCCAGGTACGGGATTTGAACCCTAGACTCTTGTGAGCGGGTGCACTATCCACTCACCTCCGACGGCGACTAATAAGATATACTCGGCGAAAATAAATATTTGACGATTGCAATAATTAAACACAACTACAATTTTGAGCTAACTCACACCATCAAATTTATAGTCAGGTATACAATTATATAAAATCTATAAAAGACTCGATTTTGTCAAATTCGATTAAACAAATACTCTTTAAAATTATTGTTTTTATAACGATTCTTACTAATGTATTTTAAAGTGATACATTTTTGATGAGTTATTGCGCCTCTGATATTTTTTATATTACTTGAAGGACACCCCATGTCAATTGCGGCATGGCATTCGCTGTAGATGTCAATATGAAGCAATTCGGTAAGAAGATTTCAGGTAACTTATATCACGTAAAACGAAATTATTTTTATATTTGGAAACATATAATATGTTTATCCGCAAAGTCAAATACATTTTCTTCGTAAAACATTTCATATTAATTACACTGTTTTATTTGATGGTTTTATAGTCTAAACCTGACCATTGCGTAAAGTTTGTGTTAATATATTATTAAATGTCTTATAATAATTACTGCGTGTAATACAGACAAAATTACTCAATCATTGACTGAATAATATATCTTCGAAATCATTTAGTGTTAATACATGATAAAATAAATCATATCATAATTAATACATGATAAAATAAATCATATCGTACCACATCGGTGCTATATTTGGTATTCATGCTTTGTGTCCCTGTCCAGTTTGTTGCATACTGCTTCGTTGTTTGTTCCATTGTAAAATTACCCTTTCTCCGCGCCGTATAATTTTACTGGCAAGTTCCTGCCAGATATGTACTCATTACTGGTAGTTACTCGAAGATGTAAGCAGAGATAAGGTGAAAAGTGTACTTCCTCAAGCCCTATAAATACCAATCTCCACTATGCAATCTTGTGTTGAGGGTACTTAAATATAAAATGATATTACCCTACCTATTTAAAAAGTAATGATCTATCACTATCACTCACTCAATTATACATTCTATTGTATGTTAATTAAGAAGAGACTGTTAAGTTTACAATACTGATATCGCTTGGAAAATCTCCGATTTTCTCAAGTCATCAGTGAAATATTACACGAGTAATAACTTACTTTACTTACTTTTTTATTCAGAAAATAAACGGCACAATACATGGCCAGTAAGGTTTCCATAAATGGATTTTAAATATTATGTAATTTTAAACAATGACGAGGTAGTTATGAAAACTGCTGTCAAGTAGATATAAACGAACATTTTTTTACCGAAAATTAACTTCATTTGTGTATAAGTATATATACAGTAAATTATTAAAATCCTCTTCATTTATCTTCAATGATAGATTTAGATATATCCGTTGTGGAGTGACGGGTAAACAAACCGCTGTGAAGCTAGTGAATCAATGACCAGCGTTGCAAACATCAGTGCAAACGTTCAGTCTACCAGGCCAACATGGTATTATGATGACTCGAATTTGAGTGCTAAAGGTATGACGTGACTATCATGCGCAGAACATTGTTCACAAACAGTGACTCTTGAATTAAAACACGTTTTAATGAAAAGAATGTTTTTAACAATTTTCACATTTGACCGGATATTTTGTTCGTTATATCGAGGTTCTATTTTACTCTTGTATATAATACATATGTGTGTGTAAAATAAGTTCATATATATGTTATTTTGAGTAATATTTTAATGTTCTAAAATAATAAGTTTCCATTATAATTTATTGTACAAAATTTTAATGAATAAGAAAAACATCATGAATTTTGTCAATGACAGTTTTTTAGATAATATTTTAAACTGATCTTGAATTTACACGTTTGGTGTAAATATTCACACGAAAATGGCGGGTTTATTGCAACATTATTTCCGATATTTTACAGCGGTTGAATTCCGTAATTTAATTATACATTTACCGTGTCGTTCACAAGAATCATATGAACTGATTTTTTTTTTGTTTTCGCGTTATCTCTCATAGCCAAAACATTTGAGAGAGAGTGTTTTTGTCGTTTCTGTGCATATATTTTTTTTGTTTTTAACTATCGTGCTTTGTGGCCAACAGAGGGTTAAATAATTATGAAAACTTTTGCATTGTCAGCGGCAAAAAACCGGAACTACTTACTTACTAAGGAATCTGCAAAGTTCAGGACTTTACGTGCTAATTTTTATGCTGGCTTTTGGCCATTTCGTAAAAATCTCGTTCTGGCGATTTTTAATAGGACGTGGACGTTTGTATATATACCCTACTTCAATAGTCGATTTAAATATATACCTGGTCAATGAGGCGTGTGTCACGGCCTATATTTTTTTTTATCAAGATTGATTTTTAAGACTTTATTAAACTATTCTAACAATATTTGAAAACCATCGGATTGTAAAACGTCTTTAGTAAAAAATACTTTTCGTACTGTAAATATATTTCGTAGTATGATTTCCCATGAGGTAAGACAATTACACGTCTCTTCAACAAATCGATCAGTAATTGATGCATGTCTTTAGAAACACACGATTTAATTTAATTTAATAGTTCATCATATATATTATTGTCTTGTAAATTACTATCGAAATATATTTATTTATATTACTATTATCACGGTATACAAATATGTGTTCATCATGACTTATATTATATTATATGCTATCAAGCTGCTTATCATTGTTGCAGATCATTATACACCATCAATCAATATACATATAAGAATATTAAGTCATGAATATGTTGAGAGATGTTCAGTAGTCGTGCGCTATTCACTGGGGGGTCGTTGTGCAGCAATGAACCTCAATAATGCTATATAATAATCATTGTAAGAATATTTACTTATGTATTACATTGGATTATTCGCTTATCGTATTTGTTATAAACGGTAAATGGTACGCCATTTTGCCATACAAGGGAAATAGAAGATTTAGACCACTAAGTAAGAAACACCCACTCTCTAGTGTGTTATGTTTGTGAATATTTTATATGATTTTATTCATGCTTTGTTGTAGTGGAATTAATTTTCAGCATAAATGGAGGGATAACTGTAAGTTGGTGCACCACACGTGAAAACACTTAACATTGAATTTGATATTCTACAGAAAATCAATTTATTTATATAATATAATTTCTAGCTTTCGAAGTGTTTTTTCTTTCATTTTCTTAAGTTGTTTATTGTTTTTTTTTTTACTTTACGCCAGGAAACACCTAGCGGGGTTTTTTTTGTTGATGTATAAAGTAAGATAGTATTTTTATAAATTCTTTTTTTTTTTACTATTTTCAGTTTATTTAATTTAATTTATTAAACTTGAATTGTTTGTGTTGATATTTCGTATCTATTAATACCATAGTCTAAACTGTTATCTGATATTTGGAGCCCTACGCGATGCGATTATCGTTCACTTGAAAAACTATGTTAATTTAATGGTATATAGATACGGCGAATCAACAATGGTAAAGAAACAATACCAATGACACATTGCTAATTGATGCTCAAGTTAATTTGTTGTGTTTGAGGTAGTAAAAATCTAGTTTTAAACAGATGTAATCGCCGCAATGTAGATACAATGTTTTCCCGTAATACCCTCACAATAAAAAAGTACTTCCGTAATACTTTTTACGACGTTGTAAGGTTTTTTAGTATAGGTATAATGTTGTGTTCGCTAGGTAATTTTTCTCGACAATGGTCTCTTTGGGCATTATTTGGGCATAAAAATGTTGTTTTTTTGTTGTCTACGGCTGGCTTATAATATTCTGTGGTAAAAGAAAATAAACTATGTTTTACATAAAAATAATGGCATTTCCGTCAGTTGTTGCATTAAAAATCTAAAGCTATCATCAATGTATCGAATAAAATACTAATCATATTAAAATACGAGTATTAACATAAAATCTAAGTATTAATAATATTATTATGTTAACTAGTTTTATGTCCTGTTGTATTATTTATTATATTCATACTTTTAATATCCGAGTCTAATCACGGTTTTCGAAAAAAAAAAAATGAATATGGTTGAATTAATTCTTTCCCTTTTCTATTTCCCTTGGTAAATTTCCAATAACTCTACAATAGTAACACTATAGCACTCGACGGAAATTATGAATTAAAGGGTATGGTGTAAAAAGTTGCTAACCCACGATTTCTGTAACAATCGCAGTTGAAAGTTTCATACCTATTTAAAAATATATTGAAACAGTATGTTGGGGTTACTAAGATTACTTTTTAGTCACCTATAGATTTAAGAAGAAAAAAAATGAGGAAGTGTAAAATGGTTAAATAAACTAAACTATAATAAAATGTAATTCTACCAACGTATGGGTTACCAACTTTCTACACCACACCCCTCAATTAATTATTAGAAGTATAATTATTGAAAATTGACAACCAGGGCATCTAATTTTCTAATACAGTACATATTCGAGTAAAAAAAATTGCTTATTATGAAAAAGTAACAAAAGAACAAACGGTGAATACAAGACAAATTCGTCGTCATATTTAAAATTATCCCGACTGCAAAATTTTTGTCAATTCTCAAGTCGAGTTAGTTGTTCAGGAGTCAAGTAGTACTTACTGCTTACTTTTGTTTCAATAGATACTTTTGTTGCTTAGTAAATCGCCATATCTATTTACACGCATTCATGATCTTATTTGATTCTAGTTTACAAACCGAAGAATTAACCGAACAAAAACCATGTACCTACTACTAATTATATAATAGAATATTGCAATAAAATTACATTGTTCTTGTTATGTATGAGCATTATCAAGTATGTATAAACTCTTTGTATACGATTTTGGTATGAGTATGCAACCGAAGAAGAGAAGCATGTATTTTGATTAAAACAGAGAACTCACTGGCGCGAGTACGTTATACTTGTTCTTGACTACATATCCTATGATATTTTGAATACCTTAAGATAAAAGCACATTTTAGGTAATTTTGAGTTTGAATAGTAATTTTCGTCTCAAAAATTATGTCTCGTACGTCATTATCAAATTAAAAAAAGAACCATAACTAAAATTCACAAAATATCAGTGTAAGTTAATGAAATGCATTTAAAATTGTAAAATGTAATTAATTTTCCAAGTAAAAACGTAGGTTCACTTTATCGCAAATTATAACGCCTATGAAATTGTAAAATGTAACTAATTTTTCGATTAGAAAGCTTTAATTCACCTTATCGTAAATTATAACCTAATAATTTTCGAATTTGAGAATATATAAATTACGAGTATTACAAACATCTTAATATTATAAATATTAAATACACAAAACTGTAAAATAAAAGAAATTCTTATTACGCGCCCGGGATTGTAGAACTCCCCTCCCCCCACATAAATGCAGGTGTAAAACATAACGTATCTACTGTGCGAACCGCAAAACCATATAAATGCACTTAACTTAATTTCGATGACTCATCCCAAATCATAAATTATGAGTAGATAAATGTACGTGTTGCCTAATCGTTCGTTCCTCGCCTTTCTTTCAGTGTAACCTAGATAATAGAGTACATATATTTTGTTTACAGTAATATTTTTAGAGATCATTTCTCATTGCATTATTTTCAGTTTCATATTGTAATTTCGGCGGTTGAGTTGATAACTGTCGATGTATGAAAGAGTGTGCAAGAATTGATATTCGTACTATTAAATAAATTAAACTTATTTTCAATTTACAATAGCATTGAATTAAAATTGCGAATTCGCTATATTATAAAATGATAATTATTTAATGAAACGCCGGCATTAACTCCTATCATCTACAAGATTATGGCATTTAAAATGGGTATCAATGAATGAACACTAAAAATGTCACGGGCGTATAGAGCCAAACACAAATACGTAGACACGTGGTGTTTTTACAGATATACCGATTTCGATAAAAAGAAAGCTTTTTATGGAATGAAAGCAGGGAAGTACGAAACATTAAAGTAATTGTTTAGTGGGAAGACATAGCGAAGTGTAGGGTAAAAAAATTGAAAATATCTTCGAAAATTCTTTTGTTAGTTAATATTATTATGATAAATTATTAGAATTTTATTTACAGTAGTATCGTAACGGAATTAACTCATTCTTCGTTTATGATGAAAGTCATTTGCTATTATTCATTCATTTAAAGTTGTCAAGATTAATTTAGTCAAAATACACAATAAATGGTTTTGTTTTTTTAATCACAATATTTTCTCTTTCACAAATGACCGATTTAGGTCAGTGCAGAAATGACAGAAATTGTTATTAGATGAAACGCTCCGGGATATGAGTGGATTTGTGTTTAGTCGTGTATTTGACCTTATCGTGTTTTGTCGGGTATAGGCGAAACTCTCAAGTCACTAGGGTGGAACAGACATACAGCCTTCGGCATTCGCCTTTGCTTGTCATCTTCGCTGTCATAAGAAGCACACTCAACTCTTGTGACGAGATCACCACAGTCACCTAATTTTATATTACATATACTAGCTGAAACCCGGCTGCGTTGCTACGCCGGTTAAAGAAACACATTTTTCATTCATTAATTCTGTAAATAGTATTTTACACTATATTTTTAGTTTTTTCATCTTGTGCAAAAATGTATAACTGTGTAGGCTGTCCTACTCGTGAGTAAACAACATAATTGACCATGTGAAA
>JAPMAE010004062.1:686-14584 GCA_036584705.1 Rhyacophila sp. 25_7
GAGCCGAAGGTCATGGACAGGCTCGTGCTAGTCACAAATTTTACAAATATTTATTAATTTGTATTGTAGTCAGGACACGAATCCGAAACGGTTGACCTAATATAATACTTGACGATTATTACTCATAAAAAATAACTGTCAAAACAATCTCTACATTGTGAAGATTCATATGCTCCGTTTCGGAGCATACATGGTTTAAAAGAAAAAAATATATGATTCAATGTCAAATGTAGTGTCAAACCAATAATATTTGTATTGTAGACTATTCGTTAATAAATAAATATACGCGTTGTGTATTTGATTTCGCAGTTGATTAAATATATTTTTTATTTGATTTTAAAACTAATAACCTCAGATGATTTAGATGAGTGATCGAAATTTGACGTAAATAATCATAAAAATAGAGTTCTTTATTTATAAAAATGATGCAAGCGTGTTTCAATTAGATAATAACTCATTGTTGTTGTTGATTTGAAATTGGTGTTACTTAAAGATTGTTTAGACTCCGGCGGATTTTTTTTAAAATATAAAATAAATGACTATTATAGCCAAATTAAGAAAATTAAAAAAATATATAATACAATGGGCTTAATTTCGAGAAATTCTATTGATTATACATTTTTTTTAATAATTAGTGTATGAAATAATGCTCTACTCCTATAACAACTTAGTTGAAACTAGATTGTTAATATTAAAATGGAAATCCAATTAAAATTATGTATTAAGAAAAATAAATATTACTGAAAAATTATATTAATCGTACTAATTATAAACAAATCGCCCTCATTAGGCTACTGAATAACGTATTCGCCCTGCAAGTGGGGTTCACAGATTCAAAGTCCGTGTTGGCCGAATTTTTTTTCAAATGTTTATTCATTTTTATAGTAGCCAGGACACGAACACGAAACGGTTGAGCTAATGGTTGGCAATTATTACTTGTGAAAAAACAACTGTTAGAAAAATTCAGCCTGTAAAGATTCCATATGCTTCATTTCAGAGCAAATATGAATATCATATATATCGACCGTGTTTAAGAAAAAGAGATTAACCCTCACAGAACAAATTTTACAAACTCTCAAAACAATTTTCACATTGTGGAGATTCATATGTTTCGTTTCGGAGTGGATATGGTTAAAAGAAAAAAATATATAAAAAAATAAATGTTTTGTATATATGCGAATACAAAAAAAAACATTTTTTTGAACAATATAAAACGCTTGAGATAACCATAGTTTTCTTAAAATCAATGTATCTCCATCGAAAATGTATGAACGTTTATGGACTACTTCACAATGAAATCATATTTATAAAAGAATAAGAACGCATCAGATAACTTCAGCTAAAAGATAAATAATTAAACATATATATATTCACATATCAATTATATGGGTTATATAATTTATTATACTAGTTTTTTATGCGGCAAAACCCTATATAACTGTAAATTAGCGTTAATATAGTGATATTACATTATAAAACAACGTGTTTTTATATGTTATGTAAGACAAATGTACTACGAGTATATTATGTTATATGACAGTTGTTTTGAATGTTTTTTTATATTTCAAGCAAAAAACAAAACATTTGTCATCCATTTAAAAGCCCTGAACCCATGCTCGGCCATCTGGCAAAGGCCGTAATTAGAAGCAAGAGTGGAAAGCAGGTGGGAACATGCGTTGGGTGTTACGTCACATTAAACCTAATACAGCTTCCCCACACAACCTTCTCATACGCTTTAAAAAGTGCGTGAGAGTTCGCTCTACTGAAAGCCTCATAACTTTCACCTGCTATGTCCTATTTTGTTTTACATCATGTTACCGCGTGCTCTCCCACCCGCGGAAATATTGTAAATTCAAGATGAAAAATATAACGAGAATTTTTCCGGATGATGTATATTGTGTTAATAAGGCTATGCGAAACTTTATAGAAATTTTCCAGAAGCTCGTATGGCACAAGTATGTGCTTTCCGTTTTATTTTCATATATAATAGGTATAAATTACTGCACAGCACAGAGCTGTTTTGAAAAAAATGCGATCATTACGCAGCAGTAGGTTGTTAGTGAATGAAATGTATGAGATAAGAATAAACGTAGCATTTTGTGAACTCGAGTTACTTGAATAATATATGATATTAAAAGCAGAGTGCTTTATAAAAGTTGATTTGAAAAAAATGATACGTTAAATATAATATTTATGCCGAATATACCCGTTTTTTCAGTTTATTTTAAGACGGTTTGCTTGCGTATTATGGATGAAGAATATTTTCATTTTTCATTTTCAAGAATAACATTTTTTATGAAAAGATTTTTACATTCATAAATTTGTGACAAGAGTGTGAAGTGAAAAACGCTGCCCGACAGAATGGATAAATGGGGAGGTGATCAAAATTCACAAAAAAATGTGGCTCTCTAAGCTGCGACAATTATCGAGGCATTACGTTGCTTAGTGTTCCGGGAAAGATTTTGGCATATATAATCTTAATGCGAATTAGGGACCCAATCATGCGCATTCTCCGGGAAAATCAGCCAGGATTCCTACCAAGATGCTCCTGTGCGGACCATGTCCACAACCTGCGCTGTCTACTCCAGCAGAGCCATGAGCTTGAGATGTCACTTCGCAAAGAGAGCTCGCAATCCGAACAGGAAATGCTGGAGCGACTTCAACTCCATGCAAAATGTCTGGGACTCACAGTCATACTCGATTAAAATCAAATGCCGTCTTTTAGATGCTTGCATACTGACGGTGGTGTTCTATGGTAACGAATCATCTCACCTTACAAAGTCTCAAAATAACCATTTACTGAAATTCAAAAACAGATGCTTACGGCAAATTTTGGAAGTGCAGTGGTATGACTGTACGCCAAATATGATAATGGAATGGACTATGCAGCCTCTTATCATATCCAAAGTAAAGGTGAGGCATTAAACTTGACTTGGAATGTTCCAAAAATGCCTGAATCACATTTTAACTTCAGGTGCTTACGGCGAATTTTGGGAGTGCGGTGGTATGACTATACGGGAAACGAGGTGATAAGGGAATGGATCATGCAGCTTCTCATCACATCCAAAGTGAAGATGAGGCGCTGGAATTAGCTTGGTCATGTGCTGAAAAGGCCTGAATCGCATCTCAACCGGGTATGCCTCTTCTTCAAACCAACTGGATTCCACCGTCCCGGGAGGCTGCTGAACACCATTTACAGGATGTATTCGGTGGAGTTACGGGTTGTCGGCATAACATGGGAGGATATAAGAGGACTGGCCAGTGATAGGAATTCATGGAAGCAGTATACGGTGTCCACATGCTCCGGATATGGGAAAATAAAAAGAGAAGACATTTTCTTAAATCTCCGATTATATACTTAGACAAAATAAAATGTATAGATTATGACACTTCTTCAGACCCCTCCTTAGCAGCTCTCAAAAGATATGAATGGATATCATCATGCAAAGTGCAAAAAGGTTTAAAAATACTTCTCTAAAATATACTACAAATTATAAATATGAATAATTTCGCATTCGGGCTAGCGTATAGCTTCCTTGTAGAGAAAATTTCTTTAAACAAGTGTAATGTCTTGACGGCAAGAAAACTGATTTAAATTCGTTAACTATCTAGAACATAGGTTCTTAAAGTATGGTCAGTACCCCTGGGGGTCCGCTTAGTCATTACAGGGGGTTGGCGAAATTATTAAAATTTATTAAAGACAAGACCTTTATTAAAATAACAAGCGATAAAATTTAATAATATTTATTACACTGTAGTGCCCATGAGATTATTCAGTCAAAAATTACGTCTCAAAAATGATGTAAAATGCCAAGGGTTGGGATGGGGTCCGCAAAAAAAATGTTGATCAAGACATAGGTTTAAGAACCCTTCATCTAGAACTTTCAAAATGGTATTTGAAGTAACTCCGGCACGCACTATGCCCTTTGATTACCACATAAAAAATTGTATCAACGAGAAGCATATATAGAAAATTTGTGTGGAAACGGCTGGAGAGAAATAACTAAAGAAGCTTCATAAGAACGTGTGTAGCTAATAATTGATAATTATTATTCGTAAAAAAATGTCAAAAACAATTTTAATTGTGAAGATCCATATGCTTCGTTTTGGAGTAGATATGGTTAAAAGAAGAAAATATGTATATATTTTGGAATTCTATAATGGGTATTTTTAATTAGTTAAGCGTTCTTAATTTATTCTGTTAATATTAACTATATTAAATTATAATGAATCCATTATCACCACAGATATCTACTGCATAGTACAGAGTATTCGTTTTAATAAACTAGCTAAACTAACAAAGATGGCGTAGTCAAAAGTTCCATTATGGCAAAGTACGATAATCTTCGCTTAGAAGTCTGCATTAGAAGTTTAATAGAAACACAAAAGACACGTGTGCTTTTGCATGTTTGCGCAGGGCTTTCATAACATTATCTTATATGCGTACTAGATTACATTACACGTACGATTACTTATGAATATTCACATTTAAATTCGAAAGGCAAACCGCACGCTGTATGAAAATTGATCACTTTGCAATAAGGAAATTATCAAACGTCACCCTACACTTGTATATAGATAGACTGTATATAAACGTACTAAATGATAAATAATATAAATGCATTTAAGCGTCTTATAATATTTAAAATATTTATAAAAAACATGATTTACTCGTAATATAATTAAAATTTATTTGTATTATTTATATTATAATAAAAACCATAAATACATTTTGGTATTAACATATCAACATTGCTTAAGTAAAAGGGCGTAACCCTTAGTTTTTTGAAAAGTGATTTTATTTGAGAAACGCAATGCATACAACAGACGTTCTATCGAAAGGAATTAAGCCAAAAATGCCGAATTATTATCAAAATTTAGCTTTAGATTTTGAAAATGGATAATCTACTAAGTTTATACGGAAAGGAAAAAAGCGTTAAAAGTCAAATTTAATGATTTTTCTTTAATAACTTTTTTAATTTTTAGATCAGAAAAATGAAACACCAATTAATAAATTAGTCATCATGCACGTCAAGTTTGTGTTAATGTGACTTTGACTAAAAATCATTAAAACACGTTTTTATTACTCCTGTAAAACTTGTTCTGTGTGGGTTACTCCTTTTACCTAAACACGGTCGATTTAATACTAGCAAAGCGTTTACAATCATCATCAGCCACCCAATGTTGTAACATAAAATAAACATAAACCCTTATATCTAATTTGATTTACAAAAATTGCTTTTAAAACATGTTGATATTCACATCAACGATTATTTTCAATTATTAAAACACATTCATTTAATCCAAAACCGTTTATACTTTCACAATACCACAAAAGAGGCGTATATTTCCAAAGTGAACTTATTCTACTTCAAAAAATTTATGGCAAATGCCAAAAAACTGTCAACGGTGTCAATATTATATATTTTTTTGTTATATCTATTTGAAGTGAAAATACAATTTGCAATGGAGAAAAAAAAATATTCAATATCTACACCGTTAACAATGTTTTGGTATTTGCCACAAATATCTTGAACTGAAATAAGTTCAATTTGGAAATACTGTCTTCAATTATTTAATGATAAGTTGCTATTAGTAACATTGATGAAACATAAAAAGACGTTAACATTTTATTAAAATATTGAAAGAGGTTTTAATTTATGTACTTTTTTCACCATTAGACTCTCCATTTTGACTAAGAGCTGTTGCTAATTCCGCTTTCTCGTAAAATATAAAGCAGAGAAAACAAAAAAATATGTACAAAAATTCCTTTTAAGCAGATAACACATGTGAGAAAAAAATTAAACAATAATGTTATTTGCTGCATTTGCACACCTTTTTCAGCAATAGTACTGTCGACACTTTTTAATCACATATGATACGCCGCTTAAGTGTGGCGAAACAAAACCTATATCAACTATATTTTCATTTATTATCTATGTCAAGTATTATAATTTCTCTCTCACAACTTCTAGTAAACATCAAGTATATTGCATTTTTAATAGTAATTATAAAAAGAATTTTTAAAACGCGTACAATAACTGAATGAAACAAGGGTATATAAAATCTGATATTCTGATTAAATTACGAATATGTGAGCTATATTATTAAATAACTGTGGGCACCACTTTTATATTGCATTATAAATAACTTATTGATAATCTTGTGCATGTATTCAAATATATTGAAATTAAACTTGGATCTATATGTCTTAAATTATTTTATATACGAGTACACCAGCTTTTTGTTTTAAATATAATATAATATTGGCAAACGTTAAGGCAAACTACATAAGAAAATCGTATCAAACAATAAAATATTTTTAACTTTATGCAATTAAAAGCATGGAAAATAATACAATAAGTTTGTAATTTCGAATCGATATTAAACGTTTATATTAGTAATTTGTTTGAAATCAAATAAATTATTTTGAGCAGTCTTACTCGCATAACTTTCTTTTATGCATGTTTAGTTTATTGTTGCTGAAAATTTAAAAATAATCGTTATATAACCACCATTTCTTTATAACCAATCTGTTAAATATTGCAAATTTGGTAATAATATATTCACTTCAAATATAGAGTTTATATTGTAGTTTTTAGAAGAATAGATTGTTGTTCTAATTCTCTTCCAGTTCCAGATATATCTCAATCTGAGAAATTTAAATGAACAGAGAGAAGTATAAGACCTTCAAAATAAGATTGGATGTTATGAAGTAGTTATGATTTGTTTTAATTATGAAAATTCAAATACCTAGTATTTAATGAATATTATAAGCTTTGTATAATCTTTTATTTATATTCTTTAATTTATTTAACTATATATATTAGTATTTTACAAATTGTAGTAGTTAATAGAATAGTATTATGATTTTTTTAATTTTAAATTAATATTTTCAACAAAACTAATATAATTTTATTATTTATTTAACTATTTTCAATAGATGGATAGCTCAGAATAATAATGTATCAAGTTCAAATTTTATAAAATTGGAGTTTGTCATTTCCTTGGGTGGGTAAAACAAATATCTATATTACATGGTAATGACAGAAGAGTATCTTTACAAATATTTCCATAAACACCATTACTAGTATTGATTGGAGATTAAATTTTCAATTTTTTCAGAATATTAGTGGACCATGTCCATTTTCACAGCTCATTCAGTTGGGTAAAGACGTATTTGTTGACTCTTGAGTGCTAAAATGAGTTCAGGTGAAGATTTTAGTTTTTCCAGTAGTCCAGATGAATAAATTAGTGACGGAGAAGAAATTATTGATAGAATGATTATTTGAAGTATATTTTTTGCTGCTAATAATCATCATCCTTTTTACTTAAAATCAAAATTATATTTGGTGTATAAGTGGTTATGGAAGACCTAGTCTGTAAAATACAATCGTCCAATAACTGTTATATACCAATCGAATTAACAATCAACATAAAAAAATTCAGAATAATGTATGTCCATTTTTTTCTTTTAATTGAATGCTCTAATATTAAAGAAAAGGGTTCATTATATTTCTATTTCAAATATAAATTTAAATTCATTCATGTACTATCAAAATATATCACTTATTTGTAGTGAAAACATCTGTGGATTTCACAAAAGATTTTTAACTTTAGGTCTAAATATCTCAGGATATTGATGGACTTGATTCATTATTATTATGAACCACCCATATATTAATATTTATGATTTAAAGTTGTTTTAAAACTTTTGTTATCAGATCAGTTCATTTTTAAAATGCGTTTTGTGTTATTATTTCAATGCCAAGTAAATCTTCATACTGTAAAGACGCATACGAGTGTTCTGTTCGCGAATGAAAACGGTAAATAAAACTCATTACTTAGTTTTGAACGCTGTTTAAGACTAATGTGATGAGGTATGTGAAATTGTAGTATTTAACTCAATTAAATATTTAGTTATCATTAATAATTAATTGTTATTTACTCATTGTTGTATTGTTGATCGAATTTTTGAATACCACGTGTTATATTTTATAATTTATTAATATAATACATAATTGGTTAATATATTTATGAATAAAATAAAAAGTATGCGTATTAAATGAAATACATAAAAGCTCAAATGTAACTTTATTATTTGATACAATAATAGAATCTTACTTTTTTGCAGACTTATTCAATTTGCTCTATTTTTTACCATACCTAGTGGGCGTAAAATTTCTAGACATATCTGAAAACATACTTTCCGTGATGTAGTGTAGCGGATACAGAAGCACGGCCAGTCCAACAAACGCTCGTCCCAAGTAAATCCGAATCTGAAACGGATGAGGGGATGATTTATCTGCCGACCTGATCACCAGAACAAAAGGGTTCGGGAATTGTACCCTCTCCCACCGCCCCCTTCTGTTCTCTCTTGTATCTGACATGTCTTTCAGGCACTGTTTATCGTGTAAGATTATACAAGCGTGGGATACGGTGCTACGGGACAAGAAATATAACTTTGTAATCATCATTCAATCGAGTTAGTTGAAGCGGATTTTTCATTACACGGATTTTACGCTTTAGCTAAAGCATCTTATAGCTCAAACAATCTTCTTCAGCTTGTATTACTATAACATTTACGTGATCATAAACCTTACCCACTCACAAAAATAAAGTTATGTATACAAACTTATGTTAATCTATTCTGTGCGAGCCATAATGTCACAACCCGGCAAGTCGTGAATGTTTAAGCAAAAATATAACGTTAATATTTATTTTAAAAGTAAATGGAATATTTCTATAATATTTGTTAAATTTTGTTCTTAATTATCATATTATAGTCATATCTTTGCGATTTCATATTTAAAAATGATCCAAAATATTCAAATTTGTCTAGAAAACTACGTTTTAGGTTGTATGAGTTACCTTACTTCTGGCACTAAATCATCTAATAGGAGTTTAAAAAAATACATTAATTATTTAATCGTCAGTTACGTATATATATTGAATTGAATAACCTCATATAATTAAATGTTCGCTTATATTAAATTACAAAGAAGAATATTCAAAACTCACTTTATTAAATCTTTAACCATCTCTCAAGAGGTACCCATATAATAGAAGATTTATCACCATACGTTTGTGATAGATAATGTGCGCACTGCTTTCTAAAGTTAAAAAAATCGGCAAAATATAATTAATGCTTTTTTTCCAATAATTTCTTATTTAAATTCTTTTTACACTGGTCCAACTATTTATAATCCAAAAACACTCAATATCAATTTGTAAAGAACTGTGTTGATGTTTTATAAAATATTTTATTTAAAAAATGCAAGAACATATCTGAGTATATAAGTAATAGTTGTCAATTATTACTTCAAACATTTAGCGTTCATGTTCTGGCTACAAATGAAACCTGCTACTTTTGAATTGAACCCACAACTCCCACTTGCTAAGCGAACGCGCTATCTATTAACTTAATAAGAGCATTTTTTGTTGAAAAAATACAATACAAAAGAACGTTTAACATTTTTTAGGACTGTGCACTTTAATACTATATATGAATATGTATTTTAATTCTGAATATTGATTCTACGCGCATTTACAAATTTGTTTCATTTTAAAGTTTATCAGTTAATAAATGCCGTTATTTTGTTTTAATTTAAATATAGAATACGATGAAAATAAAGAATATTTACATAAAACAATATTTGACCGTGAAAAGCCGAAAATATTGTAACGTGCTTATATCGCGGTCTGTAATTAGACGCTTCATACATTAAAATTTATACTACAATTATTTTGGAGTACTTATAAATCAAGAATAAGTGATATTTTGAATATTTATTTTATTTTCACGACAGCACGACGCGTGTTTGGTTTAATTGTGTAAGCTAAATAATAAGTAAAAACAAAATTCTACCTTTGTTAAATAGAATTCAATTACTGTTAATATGATGAAGTGGACATGTCGAATTTTTTCTTAGATATAGACGTGGGTAGTACATAAATTGACAATTGAGTCGAGTGAGAAAGAATCGGTAATTGAAAGAAATGGGAAGTAATTAGAGATAAAAATGTCGTTATTAATTATGATTTATTGGCAATTATATTATTTTCATGGATAGAATTTTGTAATTGTTAATTTCAGATTAAGCTCGTTGATTCTACAAAAGAATGGAAAATGTACTATGGTAAAAACAACTTAACACAAAGCCATGATAACAGAATTATTTATACTTTTGAATGTTTTTGATTAATCAACATTTTTGATTGATCAGTTGAAAATGCAGACAAAATTAGTCGTCAATTTTTTAAAATGTATTTGCGCAACTGTGTACAATTAAACGATTTAGTGAGCGTTCATATGAAGGATAGTATATTGTTTTGTTTTCTGAGATTAATTCTTACCATAATTAAGGCGTGCATTTCCAAAGTGAACTTATTCCACGTCAACTAATGAATGGAAAATGCTAAAAAACTGTTTATAGTGTCGATATAACATATTTTTTGTTATATCCATTTGTAGTGTACAATACAATTCACAATGGAGATCATAAAAAAATATGTAATCTCTGCACCGTAAATAGTTTTTTGTCATTTGCCTCAATTTTTTTGTAGTGGAATAAGTTCACTTTAGAAACACGCGTCTCAAATATCCTTACTAAATTCTAGATAAGTTTGTTACGACTGGATTATTATTATACGTAAAGTGTTTTCTTGCCATATTATTTTAACTGTATTCCAATATCGAACAATTACGCACTATTGGCCCAAATGTCAGATTTCACTGACCTGTTTAGTACTCGTATTTAATTCCAAACAGAAAGCGTTATTCATAAATTATTAAATAATCGCAAAAACATTAAAATATAATATATATGACAGCTAATTATTTTATTTCTTGCACCATATCCTAGCGAAAATGTATTCATAGTATATCGTCATGAGGTTTGAATCGAGACAAGAGATTCTAATCACTTCGGATGGGTAAACCGAGCAAAGCGGCACTGCGATAAAACCATAAAACAATTCACTCAAACACATATCCCGTTCTGTACCATTTTACTCAATCCCATACCACTCTATGCCTTCACAATAAAACAGGTTTATTAAAGCTTGTTAATGTTTTCACCGAAAAGGTTATCTCGGAGGACATCTTTCATAAAATTATTATGCGATTATTACATATACTTGAGAATGAAATTGACCCTCAAATTACTGTAGTATAATATATATTGAAAATGTCTTATATAATCCATATATTGGTAATTTTAAATCAACCATAAGAATATTTGAAATTAACATAAATATTCATTCAAACATCTGTGATATCGAACGATAGTCTTGTGCATTTTATTGCCACATGCCCGTATTGGACGATAATATGCGCCATTTTTAGCTTTTTAATAAAAGCGTTAAATTTGATAGCTGTCTTGTATATGAAAATGTACGAAGCTATGCAGAAAAGAAGTTTCCTGTGGCTATTAAACAATTTTTTGATCGTATATACACATCTTTTATATTGCAATATCAAGTATAAACGTTAAACTATTCTTCCACGTAATTTTCACTATTGTTTAGGTATTTGTCATATTTTTGTACGCCCTTGTCATAACCTATCCAAATATTTTAGAACAATTTACTTCAAAAAGAATAAATGTCTTCATGGTAATACGATTAAGATGGGAAGATTACGTTGTTAAGTATGATGAGTTTAGAACTCTTATCTTTGCATTTACATAAAATAAAGCACTAAGTCATTCAAAAGCTCTAAAGAAAATTAGATGAATAATGAGATGAGAGGTATGAAGAAAGATGCTAATGTAAAATAATAAAACATTTTTGGAAGTAGTTGGAAGTGATCATGGAACTGGATAGATCGTATCACTATTACCATTATAATTAATATTGTAGCAATTTATGACTAAACATTTTCTTCAAAGGCTGATGAATAAATGAAATTTATTATATATATATATATTTACACGTAAAGATTGGAGCATTATCATTAAGCTTTCTTCCACGAAAAATCAAGTCTTTTATTCACATTGACAAAATTCTTTAATTCATTATTTTGAAATGTTTAGTAACACAATTTAACCATTCAACAAAAACAAAATTATATAAAGACATGATAGTTTTTGTACATATATATCTAAAAACCTTTTTTGGTTTAATCATGTTTCAACCAAGTCGTTTCAAATAAAATAAAATTTATAACACAGTAAATACAAACGTATATTAAAATAAGCTTGAAAACACTTAAAAATATAAAATATAATAAGGTGTCGTCCATAAACCACGTAACGCTCTTAAGAGGGAGGGCGAGTTAATTTTTGTTATTACGTAACACTTTTTCATCTCAAAAACCTTTTCTCCGTGCTAGACATAATGTCAAAACCTGGTAAGTTATGAAATTTTAAGCAAAGATATAACCTAAATATTTCTTTTAAAAGTATATTGAATGTGCCTTTATCATGACTTTGTTTTTAATTACCATAATATTATAATGATAATTTTGGATTTTTATGTTTAAAATCATTCAAAATATCCAAGTTATGATTAAATATATAATTGTGTGAGTTAACTCGTTTCTGGCACTTAATCGGTTAAAGTGTAAAGTTACGTAACTTTTGAGAGGTAGGAGGGGGGTCAAGCTGAAGGTCTACTGGTGTTACATGGAGGAGGAAGGGCAAAGAAAGCAAGAAAAACCGTTACGTGCTTCATGGACGACCCCTAAAAGTAAATTTAAATATAATTAATATAAACTAATATATAACAGCGATTGAATGATAATAAAGAAAAATCTATTCCGATTAAATATGGAATGTAATTAAATGTTATTTTAGTAACTTTATTTATCAATTAAATGCACATCCGTTGTTTTAGTCGTACAAATTTATGTGTTGATTGATTTTTTCACTTTTAGGCCTTCAGTAATTTCGGGATCAATGTTTATTATACCAATTAATCTATTAATGCCTAGTTCTTTTGTACACGACACACTTCCTTCGGGAAATTAAGATGCCAAATTAGATCAGTATGGGACATACGTCAAAACTTCTACAGTTAATATTTGATAATGTGTGTGTTATTTAAATATCATTATGTGTACATTTATGATGGATAACTTCAGTTGTCCCAATTCAGATTTTTCCATGAGAAACGACGGGGAGAATATCGAAAGCATCTATGGCTGCAAGTGCACATCATGGAAGATGGCGTTTCGCAAAGAGAATTTGTTAGCCGAATGGGACTTGCTGGAGTAATTTTTAACTCTATGTAAAATGTCTAAGACTCTGTACTTAATCAAAACCATATGCCGCTTATTCAACCCTTTCATGTTTGCACAATTGCGTAACTGATCACCACCTGCCACGTTCTTACACACTTTTAAGCATATACAGTGGTGTAAAAAACGTTAAATTCTCCCCAAGAAAGTGCCGAGAGTTTCCCATGAAGAATTTCTCAAGACTGATGTGAGTGCACTAGAGTATATATAACACTCCTACTGTCCTCATTTAATAAGATAATCATGGAAAAGAACCTCCCACTAACTGTGAGACCGCAATTTGCAAGTCAAAAAATTTTCTCTTGTAGAAACCAAATTTCTAAAGACAAACTTGAGGAGCACTTGCATATTGACAATGTAGTTCTATTGTAGTGAATCATGGAATCTTTTGAAGTCTCATAATAGTCCATATTTTTTCCCACCACTTGTGCTCAGCCACCTTCCTGACACCACACAAATATTTTTTTGATTTTATACCCCATTTATTTAACTGTCACGGAAGGATCCAGAAGTAGGATACATATTCAGGGAAATATTTCAGAATCTTTCAAGGTGACAGCAGGATTGAAACAAGGAGACTCTCTATCACCCATACTTTTTAAACTGGCACTTGAGAAAGCTGTAAGAGAAGCGCTCAAAGTAGAAGGGGGTGTCAGTC
>JAPMAE010004064.1:0-13785 GCA_036584705.1 Rhyacophila sp. 25_7
ATATAGGCCATATCCGTCCCTGACGGCATCTGGATGAGGAACAGAGGGTTCCTCGAGGGTGATTTTACAGTGGCATTTCTGCCACGCATAACTGAAATTGTGACAGGGTTTTAAGGACGTTAAGTTTGGTTGATTTTCTGCACTCTTAGACAATATTTTAAAGACTATAGAGGACTATCAGCAAGAAAGGTGATGAGAAGATTGTTTGCCGATAATACATTGTTAAGTCAAAACACACGTGACAACATTTCTAGTATATTTAATTATTTTGCCATTATGTAAATTAAATATATTCTTTTAAGTGACTTATTTCATTATTCCTACCAATTTTCTTTTCGAGCAATTGTTATTCGAAGAACAATTTCCCGCCACCTCTATTTATATCCGTGCTCATAATAGCCGAGTTCGGCTGCATTTACGAGCAGAAGAGTTTTCCAAATTGGTTTTTCCGTATGGCGCATATCGCCCCACAGTACTCATAGTCGGCGACTTCTTTCGAACGTAATAGTTTTCTGTGAATGTTTTAAGGGTCGGATGTATCATGCCTCATAGCATGTCAAACGGCACATACAAGTTACTCGGATCAGTTTTCGTGGAAGAAGGAGATCGCGCGCCTCATAACTCAATTCTTCAGCTAATTTGTCCGCCAGGCTATGCCAGCTCTCACAGTGGAGTCAATTTTTGTGATGAAAGAAATAACCGATGGTTTCTGGACTTGCCCACGTGTCTCAGTAAGTGAATTATTGTACACTTTTACATAACCGTGGGACAGTAGTTCAGTGATACTTCGTTGATTTTTTATGTTTTCTGCATTTCTATCTCGTGCTGCGGGTTTATAAGGGCTTAGTTATTAAAATATGAATACGAATTTTGTGTCAATTTTTTTATTTCAGAAACTTGCAAGCCTCCAAAGTCGTCGACGGTAGAATTCACCTGTATGATTCCCTCCATAAATGGCCAGACAATCCGAGAATCGTGCGATAGGCCTGCGCCATCTGGGACGTATGCCAGCTCGAAGTGTCGAAATGGCCATCATTCAATTTCCAATTCCAGAAATATTTTGTGCATTGACGGACGTTGGAGGTACAGCATGCCCAAGTGCACACCAGGTCAGATGATACGCGACTATTAATTGATACATTGGTATTCTGATCCGACGTTCGACCACCTTCGTCGCCATGTTTAACTGGATCATATCCCCGTATATTTTCTGAGCTATATGTGCATTACGTGGAAGCGGGGATTACGACCAATCTTTTAGTGTGTCATGAATTGTGTACGTGTCGGCCTCGTTAGGCTACTGAGTAGTGCGACCGCCTAGCAAGCAAACATCGCACGTTCAAGCTTGGTCGCGAAAGATTCCAATGTTTATTAAATTATATTCATTTTCTAGTCAGAACGCGGACGCAAAATGGAATAGAAAAAATAACTGTTAAAAAATATTCACATTGTGGAAATCCCATATGCTTCATCACGGAGCGAATGTGGAATAAAAGAAACAGTATTTATTTTTTGTTATTATTAGACCCCTACTACTCGTCAGTTAGCACTTACTACTTACGACCGCGGTTATATGCGGCTGCTCAGGTTGTCCATTAGCCACGTTACGATCTCGAGGAGGAAGGAGGGGTGACATAATATTATTATTGTTCGCCCTGTTGCTGCAAAGTGGATATAAATATATCTTGTTAAAAAGAATTCAGTACATATTACATTGCAGTATTTTTTTTTAAAGAATGTGGAAAAACAACTCCAGAAGGCATGCCGAATGTGATAAACGGAACAAACGCCGCCAGAGGAGAATTCCCTTGGCACGTTGCCGTATACTCGACCTTTGGACAGACAAAAGAGAATCGAGCCCCGACAATGTGGTGCGGAGGAAGTATCATCAGCAGATCCTTCGTCATAAGTGGTAATTTAAAATATTCAATCCCAGTGAATCGCGTTACGGACATATTGAATTTGCTCTTATTCGATACATAGTTTTTGACAAAACAATGACCTACAATCACTGGCGAAATTTGTCTAGATACTAGTAAACTATGCAACGGATTAGGGTCCGAATTTTTTCGTCGGATGGCAGTATGATCCTAATTCATCCACGATTTGGTGATAAAGGTCATGTTCGGTACTTCTCAGAGTATTTTTTCATAAGAAAAAGTTTAGGCCAGTAAAAATTTAATTCTTTGTTTTAAATAATCTATTTGTTGAAAAGGTACGAGGGTAGTCCCAGAAGTATCCGACCTAACAAGTGAAACACGGAAAGTGTCTTTATTTCTATACACAGTCTCCTTTTAGCTTTATATACTTTTCTCGGCGATGTTCAATAGCTTCGATACCCTGTTTATAGTGAGAATCGTCGAACTTTTCAAAATAACTATCAACCGCAGTCTCCACTTCTTCATTGTTGGTAAATCATTTACCACCGAGCCATTTTTTATGTTTGAAAACAGAAAATAATCCGAGGGGGCTAAATCTGGCGAATAGGTTACGCGAGGAAGCAATTCGAATTTTAACTCATTGATTTTGGCTGTCGCGATAGCGGATGTATGATCTGGTATATTGTCTTGATGAAAGAAAACTTTCTTTTTCGCCAAATGCGGCCGATTTTTCTTGACTTCATCACTCAAACGCTGTAATAAGTTCGCATAATACTCGTCGTTGATTGTTTTTCTTTCTGAAGATAATCAAATTTTCAGTCAATATGCGATGTACTTTTTGAAATCCTTACCATTTTTTGCTAGTTCACGCACTTTCAGTCGACGGTCATCCAATACCATTTTGTGGATTTTCTTCACCATTTCTGCCGTGGTCACCTCATTTGGTCAACCACTGCGATGTTTATTTTCGCAGCTCGTACGGCCTCATTTAATCTCTGCCACCAAATATTTTACTATTGTAAACGAAGAAGCGGACTCATCCAGTGGTAGAATCTAGCTCCGCTTTGTTATTAGTCGGAGTGAGGCCTTTCAGATCACATAACGATGACCAATTTTGTCCATGTTTACAAATTTACTGAGAGCGTTCACTATTGATGACTCCCAAACATATACTGAACAACGTAGCGTCGTCGCATGATTAAATGATAAATCTGTTCTACTGGTATGACCCGCTTTGAAAACCTTGCTTAGGGTCTCATTTTTTCTTACTTCGCCCTTACAACAGACTTCGGAAAAAACTTTAATATTTCCAACATATTTTTTTTATAGATTTCATAATTTTTTGCAGCTGCTCATTGCTTTTATGATCCGTATGAGAGAAAAGCATTTGATTTGGAATTATTTACAATAGTAGCTGGAAAGCTGTACAGTGAGTTTTTTCGGCCTGAAGAATCCTTGGACCCCTATATACAAAAAACTGCGGTAAGTATAATTAAAACATGTTTAATTAATATTTAACCCCCTACCTCAATAACATCAGATATTGTCATATTACGTAGATCGTAAAATAACTCGGAAGTCAGAAATTGGCATGATACCGCATTTTCGCGGGCCATGTTATGAATCTCGTGCTTCAATTGTTGTTGTTGTTGTTGTGAGCAACAAAGGTTGTCACAAATATTAAACGACGCTTTATTATAAATTAAAATATTCAATTATCAGCTCAACTTATTGTATTAATACCCTGGCTTCATGTCAAATTTCAAACAAAATCATGACAAAGCAACATTCAATACAATTTTAAAATATTATGGTTCTATATTTGCTTAAAAATTCACAGCTTGCCGGGTTGTGACATTAAGTCTGCCACATAAAAGGATAATTGTTTAACTGAGATTGGCTCTAAGGCCGTCTACACACGGAGCTACTCAAAAGAAACTGATCACTGACCCGAATCGCCAACCAGACCGCCATGAATCGGAATTTTTGTAATCGAATGTGACTGGTTAGTGACAAGTAACAGTAGTAATCTGCAGTGTCCTATTCAATTACAAAGATTCTGACGCATGGAGAACTCTTTGATTGTTAGCATCAGAAATCAGTTTTTTTTTAGTAACTCCGTGTGCAGACGACCTTGATGTCATAGAAAATCGAGTGGAACGATGTGATAATTTAATCTTTTTAAAATTTTATTTACCTTTTAGATAAAAAATATTGAAATCCCCATCGATTATGAAGCGGAAGCTTCTAGTTACACCCACGACTTGGCTCTGTTGACTTTGGAAACACCTCTGAATTTTTCGGACCTAATAATGCCTATCTGTCTAAATTTAGTGGACAAAGAGTTCGACGAAACGCAATCGTCGCCAGGCGTCAAAGGAAAGGTTTGTGTTTGCATTAATTAAAAGTTCATTCTTGTTAACGTCTCTCATATTATCAGATACTTGAAAACAAATAAGTATTGAAGTCACAATAATTCAAGTCGTTATAATAATTTCATGTTCTTCGTTGTGTACTACTGCTCTAAAGGAAGTTTTGTACATATATTTTCAGGTTTCAGGCTTTGGACTCACTGATATAAATGGAGACATTTCTGATATCTTAAGAACAGCGAATATGCCTATAATATCTAAAATGCAATGCAAAAGCGAATCGCCAGAAGGTTTTTCAAAATACATTGTTTGGGATAAGCTTTGTGCAGGATACACCACCGGTAACATTTTAACAAACTATTATATTATATTATGTATCGTATTTCTCGGGACTTCACTAGTAATTAGTGTCGGTAATCTGATGAAGGAATACGATCGGACGTTTAATATAATAATAATATACGTTCTTGCCCTCGATAGGGATCGGAGTATGCGGAGGAGACAGCGGAGGCGGTCTGGTCGTCAGCAGCACCGAAAGAAATCAAGTAACTTGGTATTTGAGAGGAATCGTCAGTACATCTCCTGCAAGCGATCAGCACAATCGCTGCAGCACGAACACATACGCGACATTCACGAGACCTTTTCTGCACAGAGAGTTTATCGGAAAAGTGTTAAACAGGTATTCATGACCAGTATAGATACTGAAGTACGTATAACAGTGATTAAAACAACGTATTACGTACGGTCTCTACATTCATTACCAGTTATTCATATGTTATTCATTTCTTTTTGCTATTTAACTTTCTGTCTGAAAAGTTCCTTCGCTGTGTACGTTTATGTGTTGAATAGATATCCATCCGCCTAGTCATTTCTAGGATTTCATTCAACTTTCGATAATTTATCAGATTATTCTTTACACAAATTCCTAAGAAAGTATCGCACGAAAAATCCAAAAAATATTCAAACGATTGCGTAGCATTTTTTTTATCCGACTCCCGTATATTTCAAAATTTTAATCAGACCGGTTTCCCAAAAAGGTGGTCCGATGGTATAAAACATGGCAACGTTTATCTAAGCATAAAATATTTTAGTCACTAATTTAGGTGCGAATTCTAAATCATCAATGAATCTAAAATCAACTAAAATGAAGAAAATAATCTACTTACATCTTAATTCACTTTGATACGACATTTAAATTTTTTCCTTGAATTTGTCGAACCAATCTTATTAGCATTTGTTTTCAATTAAAAAATTATTTTATAAGAGAATCTAAATAATTTCTGTACTTTTAGGGAAGGCTGTACGATGCCAAAAAACCCTGAGAATGGACAATTTATTCTCGCCGGAGATCAAAATAAGGGTCCTGGAGAATTGGTGGGCTACCAGTCTCAAATAACTTTAAAATGCGACAAGGGTTTTACCCCTTCGACTGCGGAGAGCAACGTATGCGATGAATTCACGGACGATTGGGTCGAAGAACATCCAATATGCAACGGTATTGTTATTTATTGAGCCGGACAATATAAGTTTACAGATAAGACTGAGAGACTCTTCCAGCGTGGATACTAAACTATCCCTTCACTTTCACAGATCACTACAAGATTGTGTGTTACTTTGGAAGCTGGGCGTTTTATAAAAAAGGTCGCGCCAAATTCATTCCGGAAGACATTGACGCTGGCCTTTGCACGCATATTGTGTACAGCTTCGCAGTGCTCGACGAAGAGAGCCTCGTCATGAAGTCTCAAGACCCTTGGGCTGATTTTGATAATAGTGAGTTACCTTCTTTGCGTCTTTTCGGTAAACAAGTTGTCGAAGATTATATTCGGATTCGAAAAAGATAGCTTCGTTATCATACCGCATAACAAAATTTAATATCTATCATTGGGCGGGTCCGCTTCGGCTTCATGTCTAAAATATCTTGGAGGACTCGGCGCGGATTGTCTCCATCTTCAATTTGGTCGGACCCTAGTGCAAATTATATACGATTTACTGCATGACATGCATAAACGAAGAGCTTATGATCACAGGCAAACATTTCGAAATTACTATGGAGTGCTAAAGCACTATATAGCACTCCAATAACTGCAGGTATTTAGACCAGAGAACTTTGCAAAACCAATTTCATTTTATGATCCAGAACTATACGAACGAGTGACGGCATACAAGAATAAAGATTTAAAAGTTTCGATCAGCCTCGGAGGATGGGACGACTCCGGCGACGGCAAGTACTCCCGTCTGGTGAACGATCCCAAAGCGAGGAAGAATTTTATCGACCACGCTATCCGCTTCTTGCAATCGTACAACTTTGACGGACTGGATCTTCATTGGAAATACCCCACGTGCTGGCAGGTACAGTATTATCTTTTGTAAAAATCTGTGGACTTTATAAATAAGTTCTTATCCGAAAGCCTCGTCTTGACAGATGTTAGTAATCAACGTGTATTTTTATAAAAATCGATGTTTATAGAATGAGCTTTCGCTGACCTGCTCGGGTAAAATAATGTTTAAAAAAAATTATTGACTCTATTTCAGGCGGACTGCTCTAAAGGTCCACAATCTGACAAAGCGGCTTTCGCAACCTTGGTACATGAGTTAAGTGAAGCTTTCAAGCCCTTCGATTTCTCATTGTCTGCGGCTGTTCCTGCCAGCGATAGCCTAATCGATGCCGGTTTCGATGTTCCATCCCTAGCCGCCGATTTAGACTGGCTCAGTGTGCTGGCATATGACTTCCACGGATCCTGGGAAAGTACGACCGGCCACGTCGCGGCGCTTTACTATCACCCCGATGATGAAATCAGTGTCTTCAACGCAGTAAGACGTAAACGATAATTCAATGTGTTCACTATAGTTGCGAATCTGTTGTTATAAGTCACCGTCTGACATTCTCTACCATGTTCATTTTTTTCTTTTAAACATTGCAGAATTATTCCATTCACTATTGGATAGAAAAAGGAGCGCCCTCTCGCAAACTATTATTGGGAATGCCTTTTCACGGTCGGAGCTTTACCTTAAATACGAGTTTGGACACTCCACCGGGCAAGAGTGTTTACGAAAACGATCGAGGATTGTATTTGCCTGCCATAGGTGGCGGAGCAGCCGGAGAGTACACCAAGACGGAAGGAATATTAGCTTATTATGAGGTAGATTTTACTCTTTTTTCTAAACTAAACTCTAAACTTGAGATCGCATTCAGCGAATACATCATTTGCACACGTCGTTTCAGATTTGCGATCGAATCAAAAACCACGGATGGACCGTGGTGCAGGACGAGAGAGGTCGCACGGGACCGCACGCGTACAAGGACGACCAGTGGGTGTCTTACGATGACCGAGCTATGATCCGTAAGAAGTCAAAATTTGTCAAGTCACTCAATCTGGGAGGCGCCATGGTGTGGTCTCTGGACCAAGATGATTTCACAAACAAGTACACTTTTTCTTTAAACTTTTAGTTTAAATTTTTGTTTCATTCGCTGATTCTTCACCATTTAGAATTTTTTCACTGCCCAATACTGAATTATAATAAATTATTGTTACTAGGTATCAAAAAGATGTTTGGATAGATATCGACCCTATGTAAATAAAAGGGCTTAACCCCCAGTTTTTGACAAATGCTTTTATTGGAGAATCACAATGTACACGACTAAATACACGCTCTGTCAAGAAGGATTAAGCGAGTAATGCTGAATTATTATCAAAATTTAGCTTTACATTTTGAAAACAGAACGACCTACTAAGTGTGTGGAAATGAAAAAAATCATTAAGTTCAATCAATTTCAATGGTTTTTTTTAATAACATTTTTAATTATTAGATCAAGAAAATAAAACACCAATTTATTGATCCCCGTGCACTTTAAGATTGTGTTAATGTGACTTTGACTAAAAATTGTTAAAAAACTTTTTTTGTGCCTCCTGTAAAACTTGGTCTGTGAGGGTTAATCTTTTTTACTTAAACACGGTCGATAGTGTAGTTATTTGACTAAATATATTTTAATGGAAATACTCGATTTGATTATTAAATATAGAATATGGATAATATGTTCCAAATTCTAACTTTTACTTACGAGTATTAATAATATTGATGCAATATGCTAATTTCAACATCGATCGAATGGGTTGACTGCACCAAATTGGCTTCGTTTTTTGACAATTTCCAATAGAACAAAGAGGTTTCGCAAGCATTCAAGTGCGCTCATTCTTAAATACTTAATTTTACCAATCTTCACCGTTACATTTGTCATAATACTTTCCCAAATTGGTCCGAATCCGTGATGAAAAATTGCAATCTCCCTATAAAGTTGCACTGCGAATCGTAAATCACCGATACACGATGTACTGTTTCATTTAATCATTCTGATGGCTGTAATTATAAATTTTTCCCAATTACGATATGATATTCTTGTCCATTCTCTTCGAAGATATTGAAATGGAAATCATTTTTATTGCCAGATGCGGTGAAGGCGCTTATCCTCAGCTGAATCAAATCCGCGACATCTTACAGGCCGAGCCGGGAAAATATTCACTATGATGATCTCGGCAGCGGATCTCTCGGAACGTCACTTGTCATTTTACATAATTATTAGTAATTAAATTTCATTGAAAAAGGCCTTCCACCGGGGACTCCGTCTTATCGATGACTTTTTAGACGAAACAGCTGACCAAACCAGCTCCTCACCCGAGAAATCCAAATCGAACAATGATCGAACAATGTCTCGGACCTATCCGATCGAAACACTTCCACACTTATAAAAAGTCCACAAATTACCCAGTACTATATGTTGTTCATTTAGTAGTTTTAAACAATAATAGAATAATTAATGAAAAATAATACTGAATTGTGTTTCTTTGCGAGATTTAAAGTTTGGATACTCGGCAGCCAGTTGCAAAAATATAATTAGAAAAGCGTCGAGTATTTTATACAATAGATTATATTTTATGCCACAATAATATGGCCATAACAACTCTATCCAAATATATTTTTATAATTACGAGGATGTATTTAAAAAATAAATTTTCCTAACATTATATTTTTACACGTTTCGTTTTCATTTCATTTGCTCGACACAAATTATATAAGCCTGTTGATTCATCGACACGATGACAATCACATTAGGCAGCTCTTCCACAATTAATAATGTTTCCTTTTAGAAAACAAATCCAATTTTTTTGATGTCTTAAAATACCTGTAAAATTATTTTTTTTAAATTATTTGGTCGGTGAATTAAGTTTCAACGCGTCCTATAAACCGGTAGTTTTCAACCTTCTCACGCAAAAGAAAGGAATTATGTTGCAGACCGGCGAACTACCGAGACCGAAATGAAAACCTAAGCCTGATTATTTCAGCAAAAATTGCCATACATCGGTTATCTGGTCCAAACAACATCACTTTTCTACATTATGTAAATTGAAAAGTATATTTTTTTATCATTTAAACGCTTAAAAAATTGAAGTATTTTGCAAAAAAAAAACTGATATTGAATACAGCCACTGCTGATTTATAATTTATTTAATTTCTCACACACCGGCAGAAATTTTTTGCAGACCGGCACCGGTCCGCGGACCGCCGGTTGAAAAACACTGCTGTATAGTCAAAGCGACGGGCTATTTTGGTGACACTCGTACGTGAGACATGTTGAGTCTAAAATCGCGGAGGTTAAAATCTAACCTAACCTAACATCTCAGCACTGATGATAAAACAACACCGCACACATGTCGTTTGAAAGGAAAGAACTACCTCGGTTCGAAACAGTATAATCTTCTGTTCAGTATAATCAGTCAGATACAGCCAAATGGTCTCTAGAGGGATGACATCTTAACTTTTAAAAAAATTCGCAATGTGTATATGTGTATGCAATGCAGTATGAGAACAATAAGAATCTTCGATACACTGTATTGTACGAGTGTTCTCCCAACGAGGCTTTGTCAAGTTTTTCCAGATACACTCTGAGCACTTATGCTCGCTATCGCATGACGTCAGTTGAAGCGGCATAGCTATGAATTTTGGACATTCATCATTCTAAACTAAAGTAGGCCACAAAATTGATTTCTGGGAAATGAGAAATCTACAAGCAGTGAGTACATTATTTTTTTTAAAAGAAAGAGAAATGTCAAAGAGCTGTTTTTAATTTGGACGATTGGTACATTTTCCAAGAATATTCTGCATATCTTATTGCATTCACACAATGGCAATGAAAAGTTTTTTTTGACCAGGTGCGTCCTTGAAGGAAAAGGATGTCAGTTGCCTACTTTAGTGGGTTAAGCAATTACCGAACACCAGCCGGAGTTAACCGATTTGTACCTGTACCGGTGTTTCTATTGCATTCTCATATACATTTACAGTGTACTTAGAAAAAGGATATGCCAATATATTTTATCAGACCGATACTTTAGCTCAAATGACTATCAAGAATGCTATGATCTATTTGTACATCAAATTACAAAGAAAAGTGAAAAAAAAATTGACAAAATGTTAATGTTATTTATGTTGAATAAGCAGATTTTTAGACAAAAAAGGATCTCCAACAGCGGTTTTAGCCAACTAAATACATACTCGCAGTGACGTAGCTGTTTCATAACAAACTCAGAAAGCCCTTGCTGACCGGAGCACTCTTAATATCCGTCTAATATCTACACTCAATATCCGATTTCAAGTAAAATTGCATTTCATACTGAAAGCGATGTATGGCATACTCGTCCATAGCATGCAGAATATCCCGTATCTTCTCAAAATTCTAAAAAGAAATGTTTTTGCAAAGTTAGTCACAAAAATCTATGTAAGTATTCAGCGTACGCAGACAGTCTGCATTAGAGTAACGATATATGATAATATCCACTGTCGAACGAAAGTAATAAAAAGTCATACGCCAATTTCCAAATTTATCGGCGCCGAGATCCAATAAATCTTGCCTGGGAATCGAAATGTTCAGACAAATACTTCTTTGTTCTTACTGTTCACGATAATAAATGCATTATTCATTTAATGACCGTCTGAAATCTAGGCACATTAATTTGTCACGCATGGACTCGAAGTAAGATTCCACAATATTAATTAGTTAGTTGTTTGACATTTGTTTAGTGTACTGACGCATACGCAGCG
This sequence comes from Rhyacophila sp. 25_7, assembly GCA_036584705.1. NCBI lineage: Eukaryota > Metazoa > Arthropoda > Insecta > Trichoptera > Rhyacophilidae > Rhyacophila > Rhyacophila sp. 25_7. The sequence goes on from JAPMAE010004064.1 coordinate 11,345, forward strand.
GGTACACTAAACTTTTGAACAGCAAATTATATCTAGCGGGCGTTGTACATAAATTTATTTATTATTAATAATAATAGAAATTTTGGATTACGAGAACAGAAACCTATCATAATATACATACTTGATGAATATTATATATCGTGCGAAATTTAGAAGTGATTTATTTCATGTTTGATTTTTGTGATATTGGTTCAGTGTTTTATTATATATATATTGTTTTACTCCTCGGGAAAAATATCGACTGTCCAAAAAAAGTAATTAGTAGTGCACAAAAAGGAAAATTAAAAAATAAAAAGAAAAACTATCGCAAAAAAATGGAAAGAATTGATAAGTTTGTAATAAAAACAAAAAAAAACAGAAACAACTCAATCTACTGAAATAGTCAAACAAAAACTCAATAGTTCAAATGAAGTAATCAACATGAACATAGTCGAAAAAAACAACGAGGGACAAAACCCTGGTAAATCTACAAAATTTAATGAAAATCCCGAAATGCGTAGCATTCGATGTATTGCAGACAAAGAAATCATAGTCGAAAACGCAGAAGAATTATCAGGTGCTTTCGATTTGATAAACATCGTACAAAATGACCTTGGTAATTATTTAAACCAAAATATATCGGATGAAACTTAAAAATATATTTTAAGTTTCTCGCCTCACAGACCTAAAGGGCCATTTCCTAAAGACCCCAAACACCACAATAGAGGTTTTAGCGAGGCGTACTATAATTCTAGATTAAAATACGGACCAATTCCACGCTCGTGTCTCTGATACTCCGATGTTTTGGATTCCGTTTACCGTGAGCCATGTTGGCTTTTTTCATATTATGTATATATCATAGTAAATGGCGTTCTGGAATTAGAGATTGGCAAAATTTAACCACTACTATTAAATCGCATAGCACATCCCGACAACATATTGACGCCTGTGCGGTGTACGAAATGTGGGGGCGAAATTCAACCATCGACAAAAATACTGAAGAACAGATACGATATGAAACTTCGTTCTGGAAAATGGTTTCGGAACGACTTTTTTGTATATCAATAGTGCTAGCTAAAAATTCACTAGGATTTCGAGGCCACGGGAAGAGATTGTCAGATGATTACAGTGGAAACCTTTTATCCCAAATTCAATTGCTCGCTAACTATGATGATGTTACGAAACAAATAATAAATTGGTATGCCACCCGGATCAACAAATTGTTTAAGTCCAACGATACAGAATGAGTTAATACAATGTTTAGGAAATAAATTACATCATGAATCGGTATCTAAGATTAATTTATTATAATTCGCCATTTTATGCTCATACGTAGGGTACGACACAAGATAATACGAAAAAGAGACCAACTAAGCGTTATTTTACGACACGTTCATATAATCGGGGTGAAAATCAATAACCCATAAACCTAAATGTTAATGAAAAATTCTTAGCATTTTATGAATTTAATGATCATTCAGGAGCAGGAATGTCGAATCGAGTGATGGAGTTACTGAAAGATATGAACATTCCTATTAAGAAATGCTACGGCCATACGGTGTAAAAACAAGTATTAAAAATATTCAATCTAACGCGGAGTATTGTGTATCGAGTACTGTGCCAGTCATGATTTAATTTTAGATATCATGTGACAGTGTTGAGAATTGCCACAAAGTATCATCATGTCGTGCTACTGTTCAGAATATTTATTCTTTCTTTGGAAATAGCATAGAGGTGGGTCCTTCCTTCAAAATTTCCCATGGAGTCGGAATTTTCACCAAAAAACTTCACCCTACACGTCAGTCGAGTGGATTGCAAGCATTATTAGCAATAAAATCACCGATATCACAAAGGCATTGACGGAAATAAATTTGAAATCCACTAAAACAGATGAAAAAGATGGAGCAATCCGAATAAAAAATAAAACGATAACTTAATTTTGTGTTCATTTGTGTATTTTTAGGCAAAGTGAAGAGTGAAATAAATTATGTTTCAAAAACGTTGAAAGACGGGATATTATTTTAGATGAAGCCACTTCGGTATTAAATCGCGTATATAATATTATAGTATAAAATCATTACGAAATTCATACGAAGAAATAAAATCTGAAGTGAAAGCAACAGAATCCGAGTTCGTTTTAAATGTTGAATTTGATTAAAACGTGAAAATATGATTTTAACCCCATGCCACCCATGCCATGCTGATGAGTTGAGTTAGTGTCCGATTATCGATTCATCAACAGCGAACAGTTATTTAGAGTTCATGTTATTTGTAATATAACTGACAGGATAACTGTTCGAGTAAAAAGCCGCTTTGAATGAATGCAGTTAGGGGAAAACTAGTTAAGTTTTCTTGAACCACAAAATACTATAAACATGTCGGAAGCAAATATTTCGGAACATCGTTTCAAACTCGGAGAAAAATGTGATGTCCGGTTCGTTCGCCTAACTTCGATATTGAAA
>JAPMAE010004068.1:3029-14578 GCA_036584705.1 Rhyacophila sp. 25_7
AAATCTGCAGAGATCCAGCCGATCGTCCTTGCAATATCTGTTCAATCTTCTTCGAATAATGTATATGAAGCTATTCGGAATCGATTAGGCATTTCAATCACGAGTCGCCTTTTAGCAGAACAAGGGAATTAATAATTAAAACATAAATTAAGGCGATTCAACATTTTTTCACGCCGCAAGCGACGATCGCGACTGTGTTCCAAGTCTACAAAAGGCCTCTGCTGTCTTGTTCTGTCGCCAATTTGTAGCGCCGTTCTGCGAAACGTCTCGCTACTGAGCGATTCCCTGCGACGGTATTGCACGGGGGTGCACCTTAGAGATTCACAACGCGCACATTTTATAATGTCCCTTATAAAGCGATTGTAGCTTTTTCCCCATCTTAACCGCAAATTGGTATGAACCGCTCAGGACTTCACAAAACAAAAATTCTCAGCAAACAATGGACACTCGTATAAATAGAGAGGTAAGGCTTTAACAGTCTCCACATTAGTATATCATGATGTAACAAACGTAAAATCTTAGCTAATTGTTGTTTTATAAGTATCCTGTCGACGATTATTCAAGAACTGTTTTGATATGTAGACACAATTTTGAAAAAGCTTCGACGAGAGATAACCTCCTCAATTGTTCAACGCCGTAGTTTTTTCAATAACGATATAATCCTTTCAGCCATCAAAAACAAAATATTATATATGCAGAGATTTAATTACGTAATACTTATGACAGTTGAAGGAATGTTTATAATGTGTCATCCCGGTTAATATTACGAATCAACTGTACAACATAATACAAACATTTTTTAACTATATCCACTCCACAACGGAGCATATGGATATTCATAATTTAAAAACTGCCTTGACCATTTTTTACATAGTCGTAATATTATTATACTTGTCAATTATAAGCGCAACTAATTTAATCCTAGTTTCAAAATCAAGAGGTAAACATGTACAATTATTTACATCAGCTACGAAATTAGCCTTCAATATACGCGTGTATTATCTGCAAACACGGCATATTTTAATAGACTTGAGAAATTAAATTCTTAAATAGCTGCACGGAGCGGAGCTATCATCTTGATTTCTAATGTAATATAGTTTTCTGCATTTTATTACAAATCATGTTTTTGGAAATGAGCCGTGTTGATAAAAATTAGCATCGTATAACTTTCTCGCTCATAGAGTTTTTTTTGGTAAGTAAAATTTTTTATTAATAACAATTTACAAAGCTCATTGAGTTATACGTGTATACATTGCATAATGTAAAATGTGAATTGTTTCTTATTTTATCTATATTCCCAATATAAAGTTCTCTTAACAGACTTATACACGTAATAATTATATACTATTGGCTCAACACGTTGAGCCATGTCATACGTAAATACATATCTTATAAAAGACTCATTGGTTAATTAATGTTAAGCTAACTCATAAAAGAGTTCGAATTTTGTTCGCAAGTTTGCGTAATCCAAATAACCACAGTCGATGGTATATTTTTAGTATGCTTATTTTTAATTATTAATTTAATAGATAGTGTGCATATAAAATAACATTCCATAACTGCATCTGACAACAACTCATTGTAAATGTCGTCGCATTGAGTGAAATCTGACTGTAGGTATTCAGACATTCTGTCCCTCGACGCAAAAGTGACTGAAGGAGATGGAATGATCGAAGAATTCACATTTTTTCTTCGACCAGTTACACTTTTTGTCAGGTGTTTTGAAGTCAAGATTGCAGATCAACGAATTTAGGGATAGCTTTTGCGAGATAATTTCGTTAAATTTCTAGTATTATAAGTATAGTGTAATACCGATAATTCGTAATGCCAAGAGACCTCGGGTTGATTACGAATTATACGGATTTTCAAATAAGCGGGATTTTGAGTAATCAGGGATAAAAAACAGAAAATTTCGAGTAATTGAGATTTATTAAAATACACTGAATTCATAATGTAAATAAACTGACGTATTAAATCTAAAATGTGAGACAAAAGAAAAGAATATTAAAATTGAAAAAAAAACTTTTTTTGGTTAAAATTTTGATTACCGTAGCCATCTATCGCATTATTAAGGGTCACAATCATAGAAGCAATAAAAAAATTAAACAAATCGAATTCACAGAAATTTTTGTGTCAGAAAGCAAGAAATTCGTCATTATATACGAATAAACAGGATTATTTACCCGAATAATTACGAATTATAAGATGTCCAATGCCCAAGTATCCTCGAAAAGAAAATAGGAATAAACGAAGGGAACAAAATGGATTGTTTTTTTTTTATACAAATAACCGCGTTTTTTTACCAGGAGACTGGCAGTTTGTTACGAATAAACAGGATTGGCGAATTATCGGGATTATACGTTATTACAATTTCATGAATTTCAGTGTTCAGTTAAGAACTATAAAAGCAATATACTTTCGTTTTAGCGGAGTAACTTTGTGATACAACAGTCAATTAAATATGTTCATACTACGCATATAAATATTATAAATCGTTTAACTGTTCATTGCGTAATTGAAACAAAACATTGTTATTAATATCTAGCGATGACAACAATACGAGTACTATGCCAGGAAAAATATTCATACCTAAAACTTTATGACTAAGGAAATTACAGACTTTCAGTAGACATCGGCATTCGAGTCGTCTCTCCGGGGGAGTATCTTCATTTCAGTTGCATTTATGAAAATGCCCAATTAAGTTTATTTTAATCTTCATAAAAAAAATGTTTAAATATGAAAGATATTCTGTGGTTTGTTTGTACAATTAAGCATATATTTTGTAAAATTTATATGAAAATTATTGAAAATCCTTAAACACCACTGCATTTACAATAATACGTTAAGGTGTATTGTTCATTTACCTGTGCAATCTGGTGTGAGGGTTCCAGGGGTTGTGGGCAAGGGGCTGCCATAAATGGGGGCCGAGGGGTGTGGAAGGACCTCGCTTGGGAAGCCCTTTTGTAAACTCTATATCAATTGTGCTCGCTGAATAACCAATGCGGCAGTGGATTTGAACCAGTTATTTGTCAGATTTATTTGATGAGGAAATATGTAGGCACAAGTAAACGTTATTGCATTGAATGTGTAGAACTTTTAATTTAATACATACATATTTTTTTCAAATTTAATAATTTTATATTATCTTAAATGTATACATTGTTTGTTGTCTTTGAAAGTAAAATTTTTCTTCTAACGGATCTAGTAATTTACCTCCGTTGAATTACGGTGGTCATTTTGTATATTCTGAATTCTCTATATACCAACAAACTCAATTTTAAATCGTTTTTTTAATTATTACATAGTAAAGAAAAGAATAAAAAAATTATAAAGTATCCGGAGCCTATGTTAATAAATCGGTCGACGGAATTGTATTTAAACTTATAATGTATCAGGAAAACACAATATTTTGTAGATAAGATAATAAATTACAGTACATAATTCAAATGGTTTAACTTCACAGTCGTCAATAGGCTTTCTTTAAAAAGAACTATATAAGATTAGTACGGTCGAGTTTTTATTCAGGTGTCCATGATCAATGGCAGTTTCATCTACCTTTCATCTTTGTCTGATCTCCTTTCATTATTATTATTACACAAGAAGGTTCTAATGAATAATAGCGTTTGTCGAATGCCGTGCAACCTTCTGCGCGCCTGGTACAAATAAAACGTTCACAACAAATCTTATTCAACGATTTGATGAATAGAATAGAAGCAATTGCACAAAATGCACTATTTATTTATTTGTACAAAAAAAAACGAACAGTCAAATGGAAAAAAAAATCTTGCGTGAATTTTTAATTCAATTATTTAATGGTCCATGCTGATTTTTATACATCTATGTTGTTTATCTTTAAAATTTCACTATCCTTTATAATGATTTTTGATCGCTCTAAGCGCTTTTCCTATACTAGACATTTTTCTTTATTTAATTTACCATTCGATTTATAACAGCCTGCTCATACTATCCAGAAAATGCTATTGTATCGTCATATTTCACATTTTGATGAAACGTAGATAAAGTTTGCCTATATATTATATATATATGTTTTTACCCAAATTTATACTCAAAAGTAGAGCACCGCGGCATACATCACAGTAAAAATGTCAATTTCATAGTTTAAAATAGGTTTTGATTTTCTCATAATAAGCAATTCAAGAATAAAGTATTAAAATTAAAGAATTTTAATTCAAGAATAAAGTATTAAAATTAAAGAATTTTCTCATATGTTCCGATTGTTATATTTTATTTTGTAACGCAGATGAAACTAATACAGAAATTACATATATAAAAATTTATCGATCTAAGCGGAAGTTATTTTCTTAGTTTCAATATTTTTTTGACGTTTTTTGGTATATTTGTAATTCAAAGTAATATATACATACATATAAACACTATTGAGTGTATGTATTTCTTTTATTCATATACACTGATGTGATTTTGTGAGAATTACATGCATGCCCATTTTGACTGTTCAACTGGCGTAAAAGATTTCTTTTACGTCAGTTGATGCATAATCGAATTATTTTTTCCGCTACAAAAAGAATAACTGTATATTGTAGAAATCTGTATAGAGTTTTTGCTTTCAATATATTGATACCTGAATTAACAATGCTTCTGAGCACTGAATAAAATTTGCACCGGATTCAAGAGATAGTTTGCTTTTCGGCAGTTTAAATATGTATGTAATTTTGTGAATAGTATTTTAATATTGTAACGAGATACAAACATAATATCATATGTATTGATTTAATATAAAGAAAACAATAAAAGCCAACGGACTTAACTAGATGTTAATATTTAACGTATATTGTTGAAGATATTAAACCATGCATGTAAATCAATTGCATTCAATTTATCAATACATTTTTCTAAGCTTTTTAAAATGTATGTTGTGTAATTACTAAGGTGTGTCAATATTAACACACCTTAGTAATTAATATAATATTATGTTTTACAAAATATCTGTTAAAGTTCTGACGTGTAATAGCGAAATGAACAATCCTCCCTACACTGCAGGACTGCATGCGGCTCCCGGTCACGTGGTTACTGTATAGTATGCGCGGTTTATTTTGAGATCGCGCATTGAGTCCCCGTCGCGCCATACAAAAAAAAAACCACTGGTCGTGAGCTTGTCAAAACAATCTTTATTTTTCACGCTAACAATAAATTTCATTTTAGCATTTTTTGTGCACTTAATTTTGAGTGGCATTTGACAGCCTGTTGTTGGAAGTGATTCATAGGGTGATAAATTTTTAGCGCTCTCACCCTTTGCCGCTAATCAAACACTTAATTAGGTCTTAATTTTAACTGAAAAATCAGTGATTTTCTTTGTTTGCTAAATCAAAACTATTCAAGAATATATTGGTTATGTCAACATATTCCCGAAAACAGCAATCGAAAATCTGTTGTAAGGGATGCTAACTCTACGATAAAATTATATATCGATAATGCCATTAACTTTTTCTGTGCCGGACAAAATGTCACAATTCGGTAAGGTGTAAATTTTTAACCAAAAACCTTATAATACGAGTATATTATTAAAAAAAATATTGGATGTTGTCACGACATTGTGTTTAATGACCATATTATAGTCATATTTCTGCATATTCACATTTAAAATCATCCAAAAGATTTAAATTTGTCGAGCAAACTACGTTTCAAGTTGTGCGAGCTAACTCGCTTTCAGCACGTAATCGATTAAAATTGAAACAGCTATTAAAGTAATATTTATCTATACGTAATTTCAAAGTTATAACCATGATCAATGAAACTAATGTATTTACACATTTTGAGTAAGACAGTAAAATAAAAGTATGTTTGTATATCATTTCTCATAAAAATATTCGATGAATGGTGACATATTAAACATATATTAAAGCATAAATAACAAAATGGCCAATAAATATAGTAATTAATCAAACTGATTTACTTCTATAAACGTTAACTAAATTAAATTACTATATGCACGTAGTTGATAACGCGCAGTATATACGCGATATTTTTTTGTTGTGTGCAGTTTTTGAAAACATCGATATTTCAACCCGATTGATAAAACACAATTCCATATATACTCGTACATACAAATTTCTTATTGGCCAAAATATTTTCTATATTTTTCTAAAGAATGTGAATTATTATGATTAACTTTACGCAAAATTAAATATATTCGACCATTGAAATGATTTATGAAGTTTTTTTAACTATATTTTAATTTAATTTTAAGGCGACAGAAGGTAAAAAGTGCATATCGCGTAATAGTTATGTTATATTGGTATTCCATGTACTTACTTGCCTACGAAAATCTTCCGTTATGTCGATGATTTACGACTCTCAAAGAATTCTGCTAAGAACAAAAAAAAGGCCTTGTATATTATTTTACTTTAAAGGAAAGGCCATGAAACATAAAACCCTATCCTTTCAGATGCTGAACAAAAAATCTAAAATAAAGAGCGTACATACACTCTTTCTTGACGTCAGTGGGTAGGCAAGTTAAGCATATGTATGTGTTTGTGAATAGAAGGGTAGGTTTTAGGAACATATAACGCCTTTTAAATAGAATTTTATGAAAATTGTCAATATATTTGAGTTGAATTTTATGTAAGGTTTATTGACATTCTGTAAAGCTAAATACATTTGAGTATGTGAAACCCGGTTTGACTGAATATAAAATCTTATTTTTTTAGTTTTCTATAACACGGTTTCATACATTCGCCTCAAATTATATATTTTGGATCGAAACTTGTTTGTAAATAACCACGATTAAATATTACACATTTAAATTATGAGTTCTATATGTTTGTTATTCTTCAAGTAAAATTAGTAGGAAATTATAACTAATTAGACACACTAAGGAAAAATATCGTTATTGGAAAAAATCATTGATGTTGATTTATAAAATACGAATATACTCAATTATATAATTTGGCATTCCGAATGTTAAAATTGAACGCATATCTTTTAATTCCTTGATTTGATTGCGTCAAATTTCAAGTTATGTTATTCTTTAAATGCAAATAAATTCACGTATTTACATCACGCGATTTTTTTATTGTGACTTGTATAATATTTTAGTGTGATTTCATTTTGATCGTTTTTTATTTATTTATATTACGTTCACCTCTATTTTCGTTGGCAGACAGATCCGAGTATTAAAAGTGATTAATGTTAAAATAATTACGAATAAAAATAGCGAGAAAAACATTGTTTTTTTTTTTTTTTGATGTTGGTCTATCATTTTTAACGACAGTCTCACGGTTTATGAGCACACTTAAACCTAAAACAAACAAAATGCCGAAATTTAAATAAACCGATCCGTCCCGTCTCTCCTCTTCTGTGTCTCCGGCCACATTTCTGACAAATGTGGTCTCGTTTTAAATCCCCCAAATCCTCCGTCCAAAAAGTATCCTGCACAGTTTCAAATAAATGATAAAAAATGCGTTATTTTTAGAACTAAAATCCTGTCGTTCTGTTCGCTTCTTTTTCTAAATTTTGCCATCAACCAAAAACAAAAACAAAATAAAGGGAATGTGTGTGTGGGTAATTTTTATATATATTTTCCGTCGACACTGCAAATAATCTGTAGTCGGCCATCGTTAGTAACGCGTTAAGTCCTGGATGACTTTTTAATTAGTCCAATTTGTTATTTGAATCTTAGAAAAAACGCCAAAGGCCACATACGAATGTGAAAATATGATACTCTGTAGAACACTTTGAAAAAAAACAATGATTTCACATTCGTACTGACGCCTGTACTCTGGCATAGTTAATGTCTAATGGGTAAGAAAATTCAGGTGGACGAGTAACGTTTTTAAATATGTAATAATATTTAACTATTTAAGTGAGCGAGTAAATTTGCTAAACATTAAACGCAGTTTACTATACAGGTTCGAATACTTTGGATGATTTAAATTAACCCGCATAAACATGGCATCTCATTGAAAAATAAATCATGACAGATATTCTTTCAATATGTTTTAAAGAAGCAATTAAATTAGACTGTATATGCCGAGTTTTTCCGGGACAACGTTTAAAGAAATCCCAGTAAACGACTGGCTCTCTTATAAAGTAATGATGGACGAGTAAAGACGGATAACGTCATGAGAGATACACAAATGTTAGATAAAAATGATTGGAGCAAAAGAGTGAGTGATAAAAGTCTGCAGGTCGCTGTATAGTCAGCCATGGATCTGAACGGATAATAATGTGATTAATAATACTAATAATTTGTAACAAGTGTCACTGGTAAGAGCTTTGTTAAAAAATTTTAACCATGTCTGCTCCAAAACGAAGCATATGGATCTACACACTGTGAAGATTGTTTTGACCGGTTTTTTAAAATTTAATTTTCCCTATCATTCTCGTGGTAGTACGTCAAGTCAAGTCAGTTACATATACTATTTATTTCCCATTAAACCTTTTAATATGTTCTTTTAAAAAAAATCATTTGTGTCTCCTGTGATCCGAAAATGGTTCGATAAAAGTGGCCAATCGTCAAATATTGTGATAATCGAGCGAATCTTCTCCAAAAACATCGTTGGCTCACAGTTAATAAAAATAAAAATACAGTCATTAATGATTTTAGATATATGACACAAATATAGTTTGTAAATTCGAAGAAAAATATTGTATTAAAGAACTACAATTGTAATGAATTTTAGCTCTATATAGCTTTTTTATTTCCATCAATATAACATGTGACCGAAACCCAAGTGATAGATGGCTCTCCACAATCTTAATTATTTCTCAGATATCATCAGTTTCAGTTCGACAAGTGTTTACAAAAAATAATGATCCCTACGTGTTCCTAAGCTATTATTATTTTTTGTCAACGCCTTCGGGAGTAAACTCGTTAATATCGGACTCTTCGCTGGGGAGTGGGGCGAGAATGGATCTGAGGGATTTACATTTCCTGTTTTATTCGTCAAAAAGGATCGTCTGGGATTATATACCAAATAAGCTAGGTGGACTCACGTATGTGCGAGTTGGCGATTTGATTTCCTGCCCAGAAATCATGAAAAGTGTCTTTGAAATAAATATGTAACCAGCACGAAGTGTTCATAATAATTTTTTCTACGTTTTACGATAAAACTCATTCTTTAAAAGACTTTTGTGTATTTTTCATAGAGTTCTGAGAGTTTTTAAATTACAATTTTGATTTTGATGCAAATTATTTTATAGTTATTTTTATATATAATAAGTCGTTTTTACGCATAATTTAAAGATATCAATCACCAGGATAACATGAGCGGAAACGAAAAATTAACTAAGATCAGTACTGCTTTCAAAAATAGAATGCTCATTTCGGTTCGACTTTATCCCCAAACTATTCACAATATGGCCCATTGAATACCATCATTTTCAAGACAGCTGCATTTTTGGCCTAGCCGCGCGCACACTGCGAGACGCACCAACACGCATGCGCGATCTCCACATTTCTACCTGTCTGTACACGAGTCAGTGAACCCGGCCGAAACGTCATATTTGACAGCTACTTGATTTACGATTATGATACGTGTTAGTTTAAAACACAGAGATCACTTTCGCTGACAGTTGGAAAGCTGTTCAATTCGTTCTATCGCGCGCCGGTAGGGCAACCTCGACCAATTGCGTGCGTTCGGATTTTGAAATGTGTTTTAGTTTTTTGGGATATTTTGTGAGATGCTTCCAGCGAATACATTTATGCTTTTCTACAATCCATTAATAGTATTATGCGATCCTAATACCATCCCGCTGCATATCAATTTATTTAAATTGGATTTTATCTAAATATTCATTTGAATTTATTAACATTGGACTCATTTGATTATTTTTCGACTCACTGTTTATTTGTCCAATAAAAATGTTTTTGTTGGACGGAGTATTAATATATTTTGGTTTGGCTATCAAGCATCTGAATTGAGAGTTGTATACAGAGATGATATATTGAATTTCCGATAGCTGAACAATTTTACAAAGATCAACAAATATTTAATTTGTCAATAGTTATTTCGGTTGTTACGTCTTCATTTATAGATTCAGTTTAATAAGTTCACAAAAAATAATATTTATTGAATACGACCGACAAAATTTAGATAAACTGACATAGTATGTATCTAAATGTTGGAGTTGAAAATGGGGACTATTTTTATGGATATCAAATTAATCGACAATAAATTAAATTTTTCATTGTCTGTACATATATATGTATATAAAAAATTGTTAATAATATGAAGGAGATTAAAATTAATCGATTTAGGATAAATAAAAAAAAACATCAATATAGAAAAATCGCTCGCAGTAGTTTAATGAATGATACATTTGCTTGTCAATCGTGAGTCAAGGGTTCGATTTATGGAACTAGTAAAAATCAAGATATTTTAAGTGTGACTTTGCACCTTGGGCATGGACCTAACGCATTGAGCTTATCAAATAAGCACGTAAAATATGCTATGCTATCATATAATCTAGGCACATTCGAGATCCATATATGTACTATGAGCATGTTTCAGAGTAGACATGGTTAAAATGTCTACTCTGAAAAAAAAAAAAAGAAGACCGTGAATCCCATATGCTCCATCTCAGAGTGAATATGGAACCAAAATAATCTAATAAAAAAAACGTTATCTGTCCAGTTATACTGCCAAAAATACTTTTTTTTAGCGATGTGAAGTTAAAAAATATGGTAATCATCTACTTGCGAAATACTTAAGTGCGCTAGGTAAATTAAGATAATAAATTAAATTCAATATTGCGTCTTACGAAACATATCTCCAATTTATTATGCTGGCGGGTTGCCATACGAATAATATAACTAGGTTCGACATTTTTTTTCACAAAATTTTATATTTCCGGTTCTGAAAATGTCAAAATGATAGAATTTATTTTTTCTCTTTGTACCTTTTGGCCAAGAGAGATAACTTTTAATATCAACAAACATTTTTACGATATTGTTGGAAGTTTTATCGTTGGTCTTCATCTCTCTACGCGGGGAAAAGTTTTTTTTTTATTTGTGTTAACCTTATCACCTGCCACGGTGCTATTTTTTATTGTGTCTTCTATGCCTAGTGGATAGATTATTTATGTCGATAAAATACCTCCGCTGAAGACATTCTATAACATGATGTGGGAAAAAAGGAATGAGGTTTTTAAAAGTTTTCTTTCGTGAACAAAATGATTCAGACAGACTCAATTAATATAACAAATATTAATATGTAATCGTCCTTGCAATATAGATTAAATATATTTTTACCGTTTATATAACTTCATTAGGTTCCCATAAATATAGACAATAAAATTAAAAAACATGACAACGAAATATTTGCTCCCAAATGTAGAATATAAACGTACACAGCGTGGAGACGATTAAATTAATAAGAAATACAAAATTGTGTACATATCCATTTAGTTGTCCTGAATCAAAGCGCTCGGTGACCAGTCATGTCTTAATTCTGTTAACGGGATTCTAACCCGATACTGATGATTTAAAACTACTCGACGTATATATATTACATAATATGGGCATTACAAATTATTAGTTTAATACGTTCACAATATAAAGATATATATAA
>JAPMAE010004077.1:1776-14569 GCA_036584705.1 Rhyacophila sp. 25_7
CTTTTGTTTTTTAAAAGCTCTTAATATAGGATTCTTTCCTCATCTTAACAGACTTCCGGATGAAAACGAATGTCATTTTTGATAAAAAGGTTTTTCTAATGTCATATTTTTGTAATGTTTGATTCACGTATAGTATTAAAGGGGTTATTTTTAATTTTTTTATCAATATTATGACTAAGATATTATCACTGTTAAAGGATCTGCGCGAGTTTATTTGGTTTTAAAGACTATCACAGCTATACATTTAGCGAATAACTTGGGCAAAGTTTTTTTTAAGATTATGTATATCTGTAGCATTTTTGCCTTTTCGGTTATATGAAAGCATTATTAGCATTACTTAAAGACACTTTTATATTCAATATTTTAAAATATAAAAATGATAAGATGTATTAAAATATTAAAACTAATCTTTTCTGAAAAGATTATCAACATATTTGTTTTCAATAATTCAGAAATGCACCGATTACACGTACCAAAAATCAACTTAAACATCTCAAACATCAGCTTATGGATAAATATGAATATAAAATAAATACAAGCAGTAAATAAAGCAATATTATAATACTATGGTTAACATAAATCCTTATTTGTTTAGGATTTAAAAAATGTGAATTTTTGTACAAAATGATATTTCAAATATTTGAGCAGCTAGCAGTCCTTATCCTTATAAATTTGCTTTATATTTTTACAAAAAATAAGTTCATTTTATATTCTTTTAACATATTATTGTACCAGTATATCAATCAATACTCATATAAATAATCATCATGTAATTGTTTAAATAATATGTTTATTATTTTGTTAAAAACTTCAAATATTTCAAATTTAGAAAACATTCAGGATAATATAAATGTATCTCACATAAAAAGCTTTCGGTATTCCTATATTTTTGTATACTTAATTCATATAATTTCATAGTTATCGGATCTTTGTAGTAAAATTATTGAAAGTTGAAGAATTTATTCGCGCATTCTATGCAGTAGGTATATGCAAATAGAAATATATTAACATAATTTTTATTTTATTTGAATAATAGTTCTGATATATGTATTATAAAATGTAAGTAATTAAAATATTTATACTGAATTTCAAAGATTGCTGATTATTTGTAAATTGAAGTAAATTTTGCGAATGCTTTCCAAAATTCCTTATCAACAAATAATTTATGAAAGTTAAATTTTGGGAACTGAATTTTTTTTTTTATTTTTTATTTATATATTTACTGCGATGAGTTAATTCTTTGACCAAATGTTTGCAATATCTATTGGCCGAGATTTTTGCGTTTCGTCGCTCCCAGTGCGTCGATGTCTAACAGCAGTTGCCGTTTGGCGGCCGTCTCGTGCATGAAAGTTGAACGATCGAGCCTAATATCTCTTCACTTTCATATCGGATACCAACATACTCGTATAATGCTCACACAATCATACGTTTTATAATATGTACATGAAATAAGGTTCACAAAATAACGATCCAAGTTTACACATCAGGCATGGCATTTGAAAGATCGTAGGCACATCATGATAGATATAGAATATAGATCAATTCTATCGACGTAATTTGGCGATCAATATCATTATAGGGAATTGATAGAACAGTAATATCTTCCATATTGTAAATGTATAATAATAATAACATGTAACTGAAAAACGCCTTTGTGTTCAGCGTAGCCGATGTCAATCGTAAATTATCACGAATCTTCGAATGTGATAATTCCTTTGATTTTATAAAACTGTTTTATGTTGGAAGTTTACAACAATATATTGTATCAATCATAAGGATAACATAATACTTATAATAGAATTAATTATTCTTTGTAACTATTTATTTAGTTGTAATAAACATTTATATGGTCTTAAACTGATATTTTATTTATTCCTCCTGTTTCAATACTTGACATAATCACAAATACCTCGTAAGTTGAAATTCTCTAAAAACTCGCATCGTCACATTACTAGTTCCTTTATGGTTTAAATACCAATACACTTTTAGTATAGAATGAGGCTGTTTTATTAAAAATAGTTATCGTTCTTTAATAATATTATATATAAATATGTTTTAATATAGATTATAATATTAATTCCACGTATTTATACTCGCTTGTAAGCTTTTAATCTAAAAAACTTCTGAATATTTATTTTTTATTCTTATTCCAGCTTATTAATAAAAAATCATTTAATTGGAAAATATGAAATATATTGACTTTATTTCATTTTATCAAAATATTAATATTGCATTACTTCTTAATCTGCAAACAACATCAATATATTTTATCGATTGAATACATTTCAATATTGAATAAAACAGGTTGATTATTTTAATAACTGTAACGGATAACAAATCTAACAATAATTTAAAATAATTTATATCATCAATATTTCCGTCGGTGTGATGAAACATCCTGTGAGCACACAACGGAAGTAGACTTTCCGTTCAAAACTTTTTATGATAATCGACAGATGCCGCTATATGGTTTTCGTAATAATAATACCTTAAGACTACATAAAGATTCTTGTAGTATGCATTATATTATAGTATATTAAAGTTGTTTTTAATTAAATAATCCACGGAAGTCAATAAAAATTAACACGATTATTATTTTTAATAATATTGGCATTATTTTCTTTCTTGAAAATCGTTCAATAGAGTTTCGTGTAAATGAACAATGTGTAATTTGATAAAAAAAACAATCTAAGGAAATCGGAAACCTAAATTTTGTACATGCAATATAGCATGATTAAAATGGATAATATATGTGATGGTTTTCCAGTTATGTAATCGATCGTAGGAAGTAAAATAACTACACGGAGATGATGATTGTATTTTTTTAAATATCGTATATTAATTTTTTAGCTTATACATAAAATTGTATAATAGTATTATATACTTTAATTCGTTTAAATTCATTAATTGTTAGAATAAGCTTTAATAGAATTTTAATATTAACTCACTTAAAAAATATATAACATTGATATATTTTCATTTATAACCTACTTAAGAGCAATAAAAAAATACAATATTGTTATGACAGTATTGTTTTTAAATAAACTTGTTTTGAAGTAAATGATTTTTTTAATGAGAGAGAGCTTCCACGAAAACTAAAATAATTTTTCGAAGCTAAAATAATTTTATTCTTAATGTTTATATACAGTAACAGGAAATTGCTTCAATAAAACCATAGCAATAAATTTTTGCATCGTTTTAATATTTCAAAATATCAAATATTTTAAGACCATAAAAATATATTCCTTAAAAGGCTTGTGCATAAAAAGCTTAAATTTATCTGATAAGAATTCTTTAAAATTAAAACTCTATTAACGGGCTATATCAACGACCACATTTAAAACACAATTCGATCAATATTTCTTTTAACCTGTTATCTGTTAATTTTCTAATACAAATTATATTTTTTTATCCAACTTATTCTATATATATTACAACAAACCAATGTAATACACGTCTTATTACATTTTTTTCAGAACTACAACATTCAAATTTTTGTTTATTCTGAATAAAAATTTTTGATTTTTCTACACATTTCTTTTATATGATGTACCAACTAATATGCCGTTTTTTATAAATATTTGTTCAAATATAAATCTTTAACGCACATGTTTGAATCTTTTTTCTAACTAATTCAATTGATAACATCAATATATAAGTGAATAATCGGCTATTTACTTCTGAGTAAATTGTAAAAGAAGGAATGGTGTCAATGTTTTTTAGACCGTCTAAATTAACGGCTTTGCTGCCCAGCGCGTGGTTGTATCAAAATGTAAAGACTTAAATTACATAAAAATATTACTCGGTATTAATTTAACACATCGCTAATACAGTAAGAGTAAAGCACCTTAAAACGTCATTAAATATTAATAGGTATTAAAAATACTTTCATCTTAAAATAATAATATATATATATGTTGTTCAAACGTATCGTTGTAGGTGTAACTTGACGTGAATTAATATTTAATAATATAATGGTATAAAAACAAGTTTTAGATAAAAAAACAGGCCTGCCCAACCCAAATTGCTTTTCAGGCTACATTTATGACCAAAAGTTATTCATGAATTGTGCCTCTATAAAAATGATTGAAAATTGTACTTCAACAATTATATTATTAGATACATGGTTTTAAAATATTTTTTTTATTTTATTCACGCAAACACATTTATTTAAAATCAATTTTAATTTACAACACCAATACTACCATTAAACATGTCATGAACAAACAAACTGAACCAATATTTTTTTTTTGCTTAGTAATAAATATATAATAATGTAATATGTATTCAAAATGTTTCAAATTTCAATGTCATATCATAAATATTCAAAATTATTAGTTTGTTATATAAATCAAATAACATATAAAATTTACTTTTGTTAAAAAGGAATATCTATGGTGCACATTTTATTTCAGGCTGATATTTGAACTATTTTCTAAAAACATTAAATAGTAACCATTTACTATTGTTGTACGTTTATTTTTTTTTGTGTATTTGTATGTAAATCCACTTAATTTTTTGTCACATAATAATGTATGAATTTTTTTACAGATATCATAATCTTTTTTACTTTATTATTTAATCACTTAAAAAAATAATGTATACTTTTCATTCAATTTTCTACTATTGAAAAATTATTTAAAAATATATATAAATTAACTACACATATATATATACGAAGCAATGTTTTTTGTAGAATTCATGTTAAAATATTGAATATTGAGTATTTGACATAAAGTTTTCTTAAGGCAATACATTTTTTCTAATGTAATATTAATTATATACTTTTTTATTCATTATTAATTATAAACGTAAAAACATGTGTGCAATTAAAGGTGAATAACATGCAAGTAATATTTTTTAGGATGTGGGCAAGGTTTTTTGCTCTTTTAAACTTTCACGGCCAGCAAGTAATATTTCTTCGCACCGATGAAAGTGTAACCTGACGAAACAATATAGTAATGAATTCCGAGGTCACCACAATATCGAAAATTTTCGCTCCAATTCATCATTTAAAAATCTAGGTCGTTCCGGTGCGGAGTTTCTACAATCCTGCTTAAAAGCTGCATTTAACTAAATAAAATTCACATTTTGTCATATCAAATTTACAACTTTTTTCCTTTTGATATTGACTAATATTAAATTTAAACTAATTAAGACCCCGTACAAATTTGTTGTGTTTTTTCACTGTCTTACTTATTTTTGACATCATATTATGTTTATTTACTAATAATAGTATTTGAATTAGAATGTTCAGATAAATACTCAAGGTGAAAAAAATGAAAGGTATTTTACTTTAAGCTATCGCAAAAAAATATTTACTCCTTCTTTTTATATAACAGTGTAGCATATCAAGGAAAAAAATCTCGTTTGCCATGGATGTATAAACTGTACACGCTGATTATTATTAACAAGAGCTTAAGTCCCATAACATGTATCTTTAGATGATTATATCTCAAATATACATTTCATTTTCGTATCTGTTTCTGGAAGGTAAACTACACTTTGTCAATTTTAGAAGGAATATTACACTACGATATATATTCTCCGATTGAAGTAACTCCAA
The DNA here is from genome assembly GCA_036584705.1 of Rhyacophila sp. 25_7. Classification (NCBI taxonomy): domain Eukaryota; kingdom Metazoa; phylum Arthropoda; class Insecta; order Trichoptera; family Rhyacophilidae; genus Rhyacophila; species Rhyacophila sp. 25_7. Next base: position 7,343 of record JAPMAE010004077.1, read on the forward strand.
ATTGATTCTGACCAGCCATAGCGTAAAAGTACCATATTTGACATAGTGTAGTTTTCTTCTCAGGTACAGATATATATTAGCGTTGACAAGTCTATAATACTCGTATACATATCTTAAATAAGCTATTAGAAAACATAATATCTTTATGGTCTTAATTTATTTTATAGTTTCTTATATTTCTATTATACTATATCTTATACATTTTACTATAATAAATATAAAATAAAGAATAGTACAATTAGTTAAAAATGTTGTAACATAAAAAACTGCTATTAAATTATAAATATTTTGTGAAAATGTAGAAAAAAAATTGAAAAAATTAAATTTATCTCAAAGGTTTGATTTTAATGCCATGAACCACATTTTTATAAAAAAAAATATAAATGCAATCGTAAATAAATTATCATATACCGTATTACAATGCAAATTTGAGGATAATAAATGTATAAAAAAGAAATCTTATATACATTTTATGTATTTTTTTTTATTCTAGTATAACTTTTCAGAAGTTCATTTATTTATAAATGGTTGAATGAAGGTATCGTGTTTTGTTATCTATTGTGCGATGTTTCTATATTTAACACATCTTTATGTACATTAATTTTAGATCAAATATGTATGAAAAATGTTATTAGATACTACTGATTCCACTTATAATACATAGAATTATGTTTTTTTCTATTATATATTCTTTTGAGGTCATAATTTGTTTTAAAATACAAAAAAAATATATTATCATAAATCTTTCTTACAGGTGCATCTTTGTTATGTTTAAGTAGTTAACCATAACGAAATAAATTAGTTTTAGATTCGTATTATTCTTCTACAATATATTTTACTCAAATCCCCTTCCAAAAAAAATATTCAAGGCTATTACACTTTTAAATCATCGTTTTCTTTTTTTAATTAAGTTTAATTCTTATTTAAATAAAACAGAATTTTGTTTTTAAACTATGAAATAATTCTTATCAATTAAAACATACGCTTCAATTTAAAATATGAGTTTTGGTTTTTCCGCGTATTAGACTCTGGAGTTATGTAAATAATTTAAGATTATTTTTAACTGCGCATTAAAGTTCATATACTATAAGTAGATATAAATGTTTTGATCATTATGTAATAAATACAAAATAGGTTTTAAAATTGAAAATAAATATGAAAAAAGGCAATAATTCTGAAATATACAAAGAGACAATAGAAATGGAAAATTTTAAGGATGGTGGATCCGATATTTATACAGTGATTCCATCTTTAAGTTGACTATCAAATAAAATTGAAAAACTTTGGAGAAAACTCAGTTTTTTTATAAATTGTATTTCATTTATGCGAAAATATTTTTTTTTCCTGCAAATTGCTGGAAAATATAATATAAACAATTTTGCAGGTATATTTTTTTGTGTAAATGTTGCGTATCACAAATTATTAGTATTAATAATCTTGATATTAATATATTTTATCAAAACTTTAACTAAATATTTATCAATATAAATACATTTTTATCAAGATAAGCTACTGCATATAGTAATGTTTTAGCATTTTTTATTTTAGTCTTGCACTTAAAATCATATTTAATAAGAAAAAATATAATTATATAATATCTTATCTATGGCTATTTTACAAAGACAAAAAATATTACTTTTAAAACAAATCTAAGCTTCAGTTTACTGAGAGTTGAGTAACTATTTTCTTAAGCTGGTAGTAGTTATAAGTAAAAAGTTTTTTCAATTTTTATTGTATTGCAAAATATTGTTTGTTCATCAGATAAATAAATATTACTCGTTAAACGGTATAAACGTCAATACTTTTGCATCTAATTTTAATTGTTAGTTATGGATTAATGAATATTAATTTAATTCTACCATATTTGAAAATGTATATAAATATTGGTTTAAATTTTTGTAACTTTTATATTTATAAAAAAATCAATAAACAAACAACTAAAACAAGACTTTGCATAAGGAAACATCCATCTCTTTTTATTTTCATGATTTCTTTAGTTCTGAGTAACATTGTATTTTCGGTCTTAGTAAATATTTAACTGTTTCTTTGAGGTTTGAGAGTTGACTTTGCCATATGTTTCATAATAACTTCGCACTTATTCATATATATTTGCGTTAGCTAAATCAAGGTAATGTTTCGGCTGGTATTTTTAAGTAATTTCGCCATCAAATGTTCGTTTTCAGATAACCGCAATGTGGCGAGTTTCAAGTACAAACTATTGCAACACGCGAAATAATGACTGGTGTCTACTTTATTACCAAGAACGAATACAAGTGCAGAGCGTATTCAATATCATAAAAACAACTGTTATATCATATAATGACAAATAACAAATTCAAATTGAAATAAATATTTGTAAATTTACATATAAAAACCTGATAACATACCATATCAGTCTTGATTCACATAAAGAAAAATACACATTGAAAATCCTTAAAATCTATTTTAAATTAGAATTCACTTTTTTAGAATCAAAAACGATTAAACAGTTTCAAACTATAAACTATTTATACATTGATTTTGTTAGTTTTTAAAGTTGTGTGGTTATTTTCTGAATTGTAATTCAATCAATTATTACGCTTTATAGCTGTGGTGAATAGCAAAAAATAAAAAATCAATAATTCGAGCAAGCCGCAACATTTATTTCTATAAAAAAAATACAACAAAGAGAAAACAATTGAAACCTATATCAATTATTATATCTAGTATTATATATATATGGCAAAATGATAATGTACTTTTATAAAATAAAATCATCAGTTAACTGAACGGAGACCGCTGGTTTTTTATCATTATTCTACAACATTTTTAAAATACTAATTGTAATTGTTTTTAATGCAATTTAAATTTTTTGAATAATTATTAATAAGTCTCTCTTGTAGATGATTAGATAGCACATCCTACTCACAAGCCAAGGATTTAGAGTACAAATCCTGTTGCAAGCAAAATTTGCACGTGTTTTTTCATGTGTATTTGAAACCAGGACATGGACCAAATTGGTTGAGTTTATAACTGAAAATAATTAGTTGTAAAAAATCTGTCAAAACAATCTTTATATTGTAAAAATCCATATGCTTCGTTTTGGAGCAAATTTGATTAAAGGAAAAAAAAATATTTTACGTGTACTTTTCAAGTACTATTTATTGCATTTTAAATTTCTTGGCGTATTTAAATAATTAGTTACTCTGATTTGATAGTTACTTCACCAATCCAGTAATTTAGTTTTTCATTTAAAAGTATACAGTTTCAAATGATTTTTTCAAAAATAAAAAATCAAGATTAATATTTTCTATGCAAAAATCATAAATAAATTATTTTATCAAGTATTAGAAACAATTATAGAATATATCATTGGATCATCATACATTGATACCCAACTGATAAAAAAACTATTATTTTGGTATTTGGATATTCATTTTAAAATATCTGTTGATAAAAAAGTTATTAAGCATATTTTCTCTACATTATTATTACTTATTTTATGTAAGTTCTATACCATATATAAATTACGTTTTATATTTAAACTATTGTAATCTTTTAAACTAAATTTCTTTGTCAATTAGTTGATTTTGAATTTGAGTTTTTTTTAACTAGGTCTTTTCATCATTTAGCATTATTTTTTTTAATTTTATTAAATATTATATATGCAATACGATTGTTGTATAATATTTATTTGATGTTTGAATAATAAAAATTTAACTATACGAGTATTTTATTGCTTGATGTCTGATGTACATATAAGTATATACTTGTACTTCTTCAAAGTGAATTTTAAACGAACGCATATGCGCGTATCCATACTCATGAATCGGTTAAAACTTTAGCAATAAATGTATATGCCTGTTTGCCAATATATAAATGAATACTCCATGGTCACTAATAATTTATAGCTTAGACAAAGGTTGAGAAAAAGTGTTTCTGAAAAAATATTTGCAATATACTCGTAAGTATATACAATAATTTCAACAAAGTTAATTATTTTCTTTCATTTTAATTGAGCATCATATAATTTAGCTACTTTTTATAAAATATCGAGAGTTCGTAAAATGGAATTCAATAAAACATTACCTTAATTTTTAAGGTTTACCTTCCATATGACCTACAAGTAAGTCAATAACCTACATTATTAAAAAAACAAATCGCTATGCTCTTAAAACATGCTTGATTTTTTATTGTATGTAAGAAAGTTTCAATAGTGCTAGTTAAATCAAAATTTAATGTTTGAAAATACTACATACATAGCTGATCAAATTGTTTCTTTATTGAATAATTACTTACCCAGGATCTAAAGCAAATGGTTTGCATACAGTTATGAATGCAAAAATGCCATGTTGTGTCGGTTCAAAAGAAGTAATTTATGACAAAATTGTATGTTTTCACCAATACCTTTTTTCATGACGTTTTACAATACCAAACAAAGTATTTATTAAAATTAGGTTAATCTAAAACGCGCATTATGTCCTTTATCAATGATTCAATTCATAAAATATTTTTTAACTAATATTTAATATAGATAATTTTAGTTCTCATATTATTTTTTGTGCGTCTGCTGAGGGCTGTGAGTTGGATTTTGTGGCTAGCTACAGTTAGCCAGGATAAGAACCCAAATAGTTAGATTAATAACTAACAACTATTACTCATAAAAAAGATTTGTTTCTCTGTAATTATAACGTATGCTCCAACTTGGAGGAGTTAAATGTTTTTGTAAATCTTTGGTGGAACGCCATTCGAGAGCAATAATAAAACTTTCATACTCCTATTTCATTAATTTCAATTGAAAATGTCTTAATAGAGAAAATTGTTTTTAAATAACTATTCTGATTATTTATCATATATTTTTACTTTAGAGTATAGACAAGAGTTTTGCAAACGTAAATTTTCTACGTTACTACTAAAATTACTACGTACGTAAATATATTTTTCATTTGCATTGCAAATATTTTCCTACATAAGCTAATTTCAATAGATGATTTATTTAAAATATTATACACCACGTACTTAGCATTAATGCATGTATTAATGGGTGTGAATCATATATTTATATTGATAATTATATCAAAACAAACTACTGAATACATGTTGTGAATAATTTTGTTTATGTTTTTTTATGCCTGCATGGGCACATTTTTGATTCCAACAATATCCGGGTATCATAATGTAATCAAATTCATGTTTTAAGTAATAACGGCATCTATTTTAAACGGTTAAAAGTATTCAATCAAAAAATCTTTTTAGAAATTTTTAAATAATTCAGTGGTATTTTGTTAATATTTTGCGTTCTAACTATATTTTTTTATAATTAATTTAATTTTTCCTTTTTCTGTGTTTTAACTTATTATTAAAAGATGACAAGTAAAAATATTTATTCTGTTTTTTTTTAAATAGAAAAATATATATTTTACGTTTTATCATTATGTAGGAAAATATTAGATACATAGTTAATATCTATTTCTACTTTTCAAATGTCACTACGTCATACTTTATACATACTATATATACATAATCCGTATTTTCTACCACGGATTGCAATAATGCATAATGTCCGTGTTTTTTTGCATTTATCTGCATTTGTTATAAATTGAATTGATTCGCATCCATTTTATTCAAAATACGTGACATTTTATAATTTTTAAATAATAATCGTCTTACAAACAATATATTAATAAAGATGATTTTAATTTGATTATACAATTAAATATGATGTTAGAGTTGTATATGTTTAAAAAATATGCTTATCTTTCTGATAAACAAAAAAATACATATATTTAGAGTAGATTTAGTAAGTTTTTATAATATACTATATAGTTTTTTTTACGTCCGTTTCCAACATTTAAATTATTTTATAAGTTTATATTTATATATGTATATTTAATTACCGCATATGGCAACGAAAATGTGTGTGTTTAAGTAAAATATATGTCAATAATATAAGACATTTATAGAGATATAAGGGTATTTTTTTCATTAATATAGCAAAGAATGTTAGGTTAATTCTTGTTACATTAACTTACATTGTAATTATTTATGCATACGCCTGTCTTTGTTTATAAAGTTTATATGTACACTAATAAAATTGCGTCACTATTTTGATGAAGTTTTACTGCGTTTAATGGCATACTATCATTAATTAATTAACGTTTGAAGTATCAGTAGCTTGGACTTAAAATATTTTTTTTCTTGCTGTAAGTTAAAAGAATATATAGAATTAAATGAAATATTTTTTTATGATGGTATAAGTATCTAACATCTTTCACATGGTCAGGAAACATGCAAGATAGTCATTAAATATTTTTTGAAATGGGTTTATGCATTGGTTCCAACATGTATACTCAAGCTGCAAAAAATGCAGAAGTAACAAATAATTAACAGAAATTTTTTCTGGAATTTTTCTGACTTCGTCTGCAGATGATATATTTAGTAACGTTGCTATATTCGTAAGTTTACTTTTTGAAATACGTAACATCAACGTATATGATGAGTGTTTGGTACGCGTATTGAGATAGCCGTTTGGTGTTTTGTCAAGTTTTAATGATTAAAAATTACGGCAAAAAAACTGACTAATAACCTCACGGTATTTAGAAGCGGCTTTATTCAATATGGTTATGGTTTATCACGGATCTCCAGTATATTTAATTGGTCATATTTTTATTACATATTAATCAAAATAAAGTAAAGCTTTACATTTTATTTTAGTGGTATCATATATGTTACAAATACAATATTGTAAATATATTTTTCTCATATCTAATCAAACAGAGTAAATGGAACCTCTACAGTGTAAAGGGTTTTAAACAGTAGTTTTTAAAATGTATAATATTAGTTTATTATTTGCATAATTATTGCAATTTACAGTTTAACAATATATATAAATAAAAAATCAGTTATGAAATCAAACTCGCAACTACAAACTTCTTTGAGCTACTGTAAGCGATTTGACAAATGGGTAAACCTTTGTAAGAAATATGAATGTTATAAATATGTATGTCGAAAGTAGTGATGATATTTAAATATAGCATAACACAGTAAATTAGTCATTGTACATAAAATAAATACAAATACATTCGAGGGCTTAAAGTCAAACAACGTTATCTACAAAAATGCATTTTTTTTTATTTGTGATAATGATATTTTACGTTCTTGGCTACAAATTGTCATACAACAGAATGCCAATCTTTTCTAGTTTTGTCTTAAATCGTCTGTAAAGTTTAACGTTAATTACATAAAGTT
>JAPMAE010004085.1:0-10973 GCA_036584705.1 Rhyacophila sp. 25_7
AGGGAAGTTGTGTGCCGACTTGAATGGATCGTAGAGCGAGATTTAAAAAAAATATTATAGCTTATAGTATTTGTTATAACAGTATTATACTGTTTATATATGTTATAATGAAGAAAATATTTATTACGACAAAAAATGCTTGTTTGTTTAACATAATGACACAAGCCAGCAAGCTGTGAAGTTTTGAACTAAAAATAGAATCTTAATATTTCTGTTAAAAGTATACTGTATGTTTCTTTGGCACGAGTTTGTTTTTAACTATCATATTATAGTCATACGTATAGGTCTGCGTTTTCATATTAAAAGTCATCCAAAATTTTCAAATTTGTCTAGCAAATTACGTTTTAAATTGTGCGAGTTAACTTCTTCTTGCTTCTGGCAGTTAATCGGTTAACATAACATCAATGAAACATTATGATTTTTAAGTTTTAAGTGACTTAACAGACGCGATAGTTTTTATTATTTAATTTGTATACTTTTTAATAGCTAGATCGTCATTGTTTGTATTGAATGCATTTGTCCTTTACCGGGGACACACTTGTATACGTACCGGTTTGTATTAATACGTGTTATAATTTACAAGTAAGCCCATGTTGCGAATGAAAGTATAGGAACTTCCCAGTTTTAAGAACGGTGAAAGTAAAAGTTTCAAAATGTATTGTGTTGTGATGTCCATACCAACTGTTACTGCAGACGTAAGTAGCGTCGTATTCGATGTAACACGATTGGTTATGTAAAGTATACTGGTTTAACATGCGATGACCAGCAACTCTGCGGCATTCCTAATTGACCAATGACTTGGCAAAATAGTAACTGTATTCGCTTTTCACACCGCAGCTCGGCAATTCATTACATCTGATACTTGTTCAGCACAATGGACGATATGAGTAGAAATAGTTTCATTACAAACGCTTAGAATTTATTTACTGGACAAACTCCAAAGTAATAATTAATAATGATCTTTGTGTTTATACAAATACACTAGTTCTGTAGAAATGCCACTTTATATTAATCGCGTTCTACGAGACTCTCTTACTCGGAGAAAAAGTAAGGTTAAGAACTGAAATCGGCAGAAACGGTGACGCATAGAAAAAAACTTGATACTACAAAAAAATAACTCTCCCTAAAATAAAAGGCTTAGTCTGAAATTTACTCAAATATGACATGTAATGCACTTTTATGTTAAATAATGACCTTTTTCAATACTAAACGGCTCTATTACTTATTAAACGATCCATGTATTTAATAACAACTCGAACATACGTTCGAGCTCAATTTTTTTAAATGGAAAACTTAGTTTTTCTTCACGTACGTTGCTTTCATCTTCTATTGCATGTACCAGCCCGTAGTCGATGTTGCATTTTCCTACATTCAAGAATAAATAAATGTTTATCTTACTAAATAATATATTCACTAAAAAGACATATTTTCTGTATGCTACTATTTATATAGATTGTATATTTTCTCGAGACTATATCATATTTTTTGGATTGCAGAAAATTGCTCGAAATCAATTGTTCGAAAAATTGTTCCTCTAACAATAATTACTCGAAAAGAAAATTGTTCGAAATAATATTATAAATTACTTAAAGAAAAGTTATTAGATTTATTTAAATATCTATTTTTTTCAACGTATATTCAATCGAACGGTATGAAAAACAGACAGAAATGCCGAATTTGCATTTAAAATGGAAATGCTCCCTGCTTTAGGTTTTGTACCTAAAGAACATGCAATTTAATATTTTGATGTTTGTGCAATGAAAATGTATTTCCCTAAAGAAACGCGAGCCATAATTGATAAGTAATTGTTTTGAGCAATTTATTTTCTTTGCGAGAAATTATTATTCGAAGAAACATTTTTCGACCAATTTTCACCAAACCATTTTTTCATCATTTAATTATTATTTATACTGATAAATACGGATGAAAATATTTTTTAATTAAAATTTGGTTTCCAATATTTTGTCAGTGGAAATGAACGAATTACTCGCTTACAGAGTAAGTTGTAAGAAAGGAACTCGGCCTATCAACTAGGTAAATCACATATATATATATATATATATATTTGTCAAAAGATAATTTCTCTAATATGATTTTGTATACTCTTAATATGAGTTAAATTAAAACAGCAAGTCACTTGATCAAAGGTTTGTATAATTTGTAGATCACGTTCAAAACCGCATTACAGATTCGCTGTACGAATTTGATTAACTCCGGCATAGAAAATAGAGTTTCGGTATATTATTATCTGGGAACATTTATAGTATATAATTTTATGACAAACGTATCCAAAAAGTAAAAAAAAATCATCGATATGTTTATATATACACTGATAACACAAATACTAACAGTGGTGTAGTTATTAGAGAAAGAGGACACCGAGAATGAAAAATATTCCTAACTAAACTAGCGTCATGTCCAATTTATTAAGGATATTAAATTTTTGTATTATTGTATTGGCAGACTCTATGAGAAATTGTTTTTTCATTCATATTCATTTCATGATAAACAGACCAATATATCCAAATATATGCGTCGTATATCAGAATGTTAGCGAGCATTGTGTTTATTTTAGTGCACAGATCAACTACTCGTATATAGGGCTTGCACTTTTTACTGTTGTCTTTGGTGAAATGATGATTATGATTAATTTAATATAACTTGATGTTCTCATACTTATAAGTTAAGGAGAAAAGATTAAAAACCTCCTACGTTTTTTTTTTTTTTTTTGAGTACTAAATTCGGTTACCATGGCAATGTTGTACTAAATAATTTCTCATAGATTATGACTCGTGAGTTAAACGTTTCTCAACCCTTTTTAATAAGATACATTATATACTATATTATGTCAAAAATAGTACTTTTTCACTACGGTCGTTCAAAGTCGTTTTGGTGCTGCCTTCTTTGGATAATATATAACATAGTGTATTATTCCGTTCGTTATATACTTTTCTAATATGGTTATAATATAATTGAGCAAATTATTAGAAAGAGCAAGATATACTACACTATATCAATATAGTGTAGTTTACCTTCCAGATACAGATATACACTTGTTAATATTGGATTATGTCATGGGTGCTTTGATTTTTTGTGTTAGTAATAGTGTGAAAATACGGTGAAAAGAAGTTTTTTTACGACATCTGGAAAGTTGTGTTATCACAAATATATTTCTATTATAGAATGGCAACATTCGTATTTATAAAAGCTTAGTGCAAAAAATCAAATGTGTACAGTAATCACCCGAAGATTGAATGATTGTTTTCTGCGCACACAACGTTTTTTATGACTACCAGTTTAATGCACTTTGTAATATTAGTTACGTACTTTTAGCTCGTTAAAGTCCGAGTTAACTTTATTGCAAGGTGTAAAAATTTCGGCGTAAATCACGATTCACAAAAATGAATTGAAAGTCTGAAACAAAAATTCTCCAGTGGTAAAAACGATAATTACTGTTGAGATGCGCGTCATGTTTAACAGCGATCGTAGTTATATCAACACGTAATCGTTGGTTTTTCGAAACTATCTTTGAACTAAGTATCTTTGAATGTTTACTTATTAATGTAAGCAGGCAAGACAACATATAATTTAATATATTTTAATTTAAAATATAATTTATAATATAATCAGCCGGATTTATAGGATTATAATTTTAGCTAATAGATGTTATGCTACATACGCACTTTTTTGCAATGGAAAATTATGATTCAATCGCTTATCATTTTATTCAGTAGAAATTCGCCTGAAATTAATTGTCAGAGGACATATTTTGTCATGTAGATTTTTTTTTTAGTATTCAGTGTTGTCCTCATTGTCACACAAGTCAATGTTTTATAATTTGTCAGAAAAAATGAATATATCATCAATATACTAGCAGAAGGCGTTAAGTCATAAAATACTGTTTTGAGAAAATTGATTTTTAATGTTTTAGTTCCTTACGTACATTTAACGATAATATGTTGAGGTAAAGCAACTAGGACTGTGAATCTTGTTGACATTTTTTCTAGAATTAGAATATACTTTCTTTTTTTAACCATATCCGCTCCGAAACGAAGCATATGGATCTCTAGATTGTGAAAAATGTTTTTGACGATTTTAATATGAGTAAGAATTGTCAATTATTAGCTCGACCGTTTCGAGTTCGTGTCCTGGCTACAATACAATTAAATAAACATTTGAAAACTTTTGCAACAAGCGTGAGCCTTGAACCTGTAACTCTCGGTTTGTGATTCGGATGCACTATCCACTCACCTATGAGGGTGACTTATACGATATATACTACGAGAATATACCTCGAAACACTTAATCTTACAGTCAAATAATCCTTAGTCGGTTTAATCTGCTTTGCCAGTATTAAATATTCAATATTGACTCAATAAGTAGTAGATTTTAATATTGCAGAAAAACTAGAAGGAATATAGTTGTTTCTTGATTTATCAGATAACAGAGCGTGCGGACATCTATCAAATTACATTTTTAGGTCAAAATGGTATTTTTTTGCGCTTTTGCCAGTACATTGACAATATTTCCATAAATATGTGTCGTCCTTCTGGATTCTACCACACATACCACGTTTATAAGATTTGTTGGGGTTTAGTTATCTTTAATATTTTTCTAGGCATCGAATCCTGCAGTTTTTTAAAGCCTCAACGAAAGATTTAATATCTTTGTTATATTTTCACTTCATATAAAGGTCTGTTTAACTTAGTGCTAGTGTAAAAAATTACATTTCAATATTAATTATTATCAAAAAGTACTAACAAAAATAAATTCAAATTGGTATAATATAACAATACCATATAACATAATGCTGTTTATGAATTTCATGGGACACAACAGATATTGACAAATTAAATACCGATATCTGTATAGTAATATGTCTAGAACAGCGGCCACCAAACTATGGTTCGTGGGCCGATTCTAGCTTCCTTAAGATTTTCAACCAGTCACCTCATTTGCGATAAAAGACGTTCTTAGAACGTGTTTATAGCTAATAATAATAATAAATTGTCTCTACATAAAATTTCAAAGTATTCCACATCCAATATCTATAATAATTAAACGAATGAATGCGAATAGTTTTATATGTTTTATTTATATATTAATTAGATTTTTAAGTACATTACATATGTACAAATATTGATCCCAATAGATTCTGTTGTAAAACTTGATGTAAATAATATTTCGATCCATTCCCGCCAGAAGATCGTAAGCGTAAAAATTCTTATTTACAGGAAGAGGATTTTATCTCAGGTTTTATGGTTATGTTAATTAATAAATATAAATTAAAAACATGTATATATATATAATTTAGTAACTTAAGATACGGAATGATGAAAACTTTTTACCGTGCGGACCGTGCAGATATATATATATATTGAGCGAATTTGATAAAAAAAAACAAAAATTGTCCAATTTTGGCTTAAAATGTTCTGCCGGTAATGGGTCGATTTGTTCACATTTTATCTGTGTGTTCTAATGAGACTACCATGGGATCATTCATAAACCAAGCCACGTTTTTTAAAACTTTTTTTACCCTTTCCCCCTCCATGTAACACCATGTAGACGTTCAGCTTGACCCCCCCTCCCCCCTAAAAGCCTCGTGACTTTTCACATTAATCGATTAAGTGCCGGATGCAAGTTATCTCACACAACTTAAAACGTTTGCTAAATACTTATTATCTTAATATCTAAACTTGTACATATTTTTAACTTTAAAAGTGCAGATATATGATTATAGTATAATCATTAAAAATAAAGTCATGATAATGAAACATTCAATATACTTTTAAAAGAAATATTTAGTCTCTATTTTTGCTTAAAAATTCATAGTTTACCAGGTTGTGACATAATGTGTGGTGCGGAAGATGTTAAATAGGAATTGAATAATATAATCACCTCGTATCCACTTTTTGAGAGAGAAAAGTGTTACGTAACAATTAAAAATTATCCCACCCTTCTCCTTGCACCGCCATGTAGACGTTGGTGGTCACCCTTCTCTCCTCCTCAAGAGCGTTACATGGTTTATTGACGACCTCTATAATAAACTTTTTATTTGGCCCCTCATATTTTTTCTAAAATTTCGACATGATCAGCTTTTCTTGGTGGCCCCCTTTTAAGATTATTAATATTTTTATATTTGATCAAGAAAATACACAGTTGTGTCATTAAAATACTTAATTTTATTTCTTCCACAACTACGTACGTGCGTGTATTATTATTATATGATATATATACAACTGAGTATATTCAAGAATAGTGAATGAACGCATTTCTCTCAAAAATATTAAAACTGGTCGATAAAAGGTGAAAGGAGATTGAACAAGTTTTGAGGTACGCATATACAAAAACCTTTGAACATTTTACAGAATACGTACCATTGGAACTAATCTTTCACGTATTTTAAAAATCTATTATTCTAAATTATTATTCGTTATTTACAAATAGTAAAATTAATTATTTTTATTGAATATTTGTGGGTACTATTGCACACATAAATCATTTTACTATACTTAAAATATATATATATATATATCATTATAAACGTGCATATCGACCGTGCTTAGGCGATAGGTATTAACACTAACAGAAAAAAAATACGAGAGGCACAAAAAATGTTTTTTTAGTGATTTTTAGTCAAATTCACATTAAGACAAATTTGAAGTGCATGATAACCAATAAATTGGTGTTTAATTTTCCTGATCTGATAATTTAAAAACTTATTAAAGAAAAATTATTAAAATTTAGGGTTAATGCTTTTTTCATTTTTACAAAAACTTAGTATGTCGTTCTTTTTTCAAAATCTAAAGCTGAATTTCGAAAATAATTCTGAATTTTTGGCTTAATTCCTTTTGACAGAACGTGTATTTAGCTGTGTAGATTATGATTCTCAAATAAAAACCACCATCATTCAGGGGTTGTCATCTATAAACCACGTAACGCTCTTGAGGGGTCAGGGTGACTTTGAACGTCTACATGGTGTGACAAGGGAGAGGGTGGGTAAATTGCTATTGTTACTCAACACTTTTCCATCTTAAAAAGTTAATAGGTCTTGATTGTAAATTTCATTCCTATTTAATGTGAAAAGTTATGTAACCTTTAAAAGATGGGAGGGGGAGGTCAAGTTGAATATCTGCATGATGTTACATGGAAGGGGAAGCGTAAAAATATCTATGAAAAAACGTTACGTTGTTTATAGACGACCCCTTAAGCTTTCATGCGACTGTTGATATATATGGGGCGATATCGTATTGTATTATATTTGTGATGATAGAATCTGAGTTTTGACAATCTATAACAGCAGATTCGTAGTCCACTTATATTTCAAGCAATATATATTCTGAAAGTAATATATATTACGTACTCGTACTTAGTAATTCCTTAGGGAGATTCCCATTTGGTGCACCAAAGATCATTTGTTAGACGTTTTGACCAAGTGAATCAAATCAGTAATAAAAAAATAACGTTTATTTACAAACATCGGACAGCTTTGGGGCCTGACTTTTTTCTAAAGACGTGCGGGTGTTTAGATAAAAAGTCGCTGTGGTTTTAAAATAAATAAAAATACATTGACAAATGTTAATCGCCATATATTATAAATTTCGCTTTTGTTAAATTAATTACATTTCAATACGTGTTATTCCTAACAACTTTTTTTTATTTAAATGCAAAACACCATACAACCAAATAAGCAGAGGCTTGAACAAAATATAATAATTGTCTATTTGAAAAAATACGTAAAATTATTTTGACTTAATATAATATATGGTAATATGTATTTTTTATTAATTTATGTATAACTTTTGCAATATTTACATATCAAATATAATTTGTATAAAAACTTAGCATACTAAAATATCATAAATTATTATTAAGGTACAAATGTAATAGGTACAGAATTGGGTGAAAATATTTACTATTCAACAAAATTCTTCAATATATCTGGAAAAAGAACGGAGTCATCAACTTATTCATTGGGCGTATGCCACAACATCACATCAACCATAATCATAAATAATGTAACGTATTATGTTTTAACTCCACTTCCATTTTTTTTTCTATTCTTGACATGATTTACGCCCTTAACATATCAATTACAATACATTCATTCTATTTTGTTCAAATATGACATTCGATATAAGACTATGCCTTAAAAATGTCATTATTTTGATATTGAAGCTGAATTGTTAATGTATTGTCACAGTACATTCTTCATATTTAGGTATTGCGGCATAATTACACAAATATGAAATCATCGTATTCATAATCGTAACGATCGTGCAGCCTATCTCCGTACTTATATTTCCCTCTATCAGCTGTGAATGCAATTGGGGTCTTGGGTTTCTGCTGTGTTTTTGTTTCACTTTTCTGCACCTCTTTTACGATGGGTTGCTTTGTTTTCTTTTTCTCGACATTCTTTTTCTTTCGCTTTCTTGGAATTTTCGTGGTAGTGCTAGTAGTTGAAGTTGGTGCGTGAGTTACCGGCTCCGGATGTGTTGTGGTCAATTCAACTAGAATACTTTTTTCAGTATGATGCTGTATATGAGATTCTCGCGAACGAATCGGGCTAGCTTCTCTAGTTTTCGGAACACTTGCCCCTCGTGTATGAGATCCGCTGTTATCTCTTGATTGTATCGCGTTAGATCCTCGCAATTGAGGAGGCTCAACAATTCTAAAATTAGTGTTTGACGCTTCAGGTACAGGAGAAGATTCCTCAAAAGCTTTCAATGCCATATTACTGTAATAACTATCCAATGGTTTATAAGTTATATCTGCGATGACGGGTTCGTGAACCATACTCTGAATGGAAGTATCAATCGTTGGAGAGATGTTTGAGCTATCTACAACATGATCAATGACTGTTTTATGTTCTTGTCCTCCAAAACTTATATTCTGGGTAGAAATTGACTTCTTTTTAGATTTATTTTTTTTAGCTCGCCAATGGGTGGTTGTGGAAGAAGGTTCATTTTCTTTGTTTCCATGACCCATACTTGACAGAGGAAAAGTGTCTACGTCAAAAACATCTGCTGAATCATATGGATCTTTGAAATTTCTCAATGAATCGGTGTAACTATCTTTAATTTCTCGCAAACTGTTTTTGTATGACTTATATGAATCGGTTTCTGCAAAAGATGCTGAGGTACTGTAAGGTTTGCTTTCAGAAGTTTGGTGGCGATAATTATTAAATTTTTGACTTTGAGGACTTGGCGCTTTTGGAGTATTATTATTTCTTTTAGACGTATTATTCTTTGAATACAAAGGGATGTAAGGTTTTCGTTTTGGTTTCTTTCTTTGATCTGTTCCAAAATGTGTTGAGGTAGTGTAAGAATTTATCGGTTCTGCATAAGAATCAAAGCTTATATCAGAATTAAGAGTTATTTCATCATTTTGTAAATACTTTGGAACCGTCAATTTGGTCGGAAGTTTTTTAGGTTTATGTTTTGATGAAGAAAAGTTTTCATAATACGAATAATCATTATTATTATCACTACCTTTGACAGCGCTATCGTGAGATGACCAAGGATTTCTGTCGGAATTACCTGGTGGTCCCCATACATCTTTGTTAGAATCACTGTGTGTTACCCAGGGACGTTTTGCAGAGTTCGGTTTTTTGTCTGAATTATCATGATTGTTCCATGATTCCTTTTCAAAATTATCCTGATCTACCAAGATCCTTTATCAGAATTATTATAATCATGACCATTCCATGCTCCTTTGCCTGAGTTTTCCTGATTTGACAATTGTCCTACTCCAGAAGTTTCTTGATGGATCCACGAGTCTTTTCCAGCATTATCTGGATGATTATTTTGTCCTCTTCCATTATTATTATTATTATTATTAGATTTATGACCATGGTAAGGTACGTTGATTTTAACACCATGGTGGTTGTATGTGGCTCTAGGAGGAGGTGGTATCATTTGGTTGGCGAATCCTAAATTTTGAATAATCTCCCCATGGTCGTGGAATAAGTGATCGTGAGTTACATCATGTGGGTTATATCCTATATATTCCATATGTGGTGGCGTTCCAAGAGATCCCATTGACCCAATTGTTCCATCAAACATCGTATTAATTGTGTGCTGCTTTGTGGATGCTGTTGATTGAATAGAAAATCCTGGAATATGACTTGTTGGAATAATAGAAGAATGTGATGCCGTCAAAATTCCAGGATGAACAGTTGGTTGAACTATCGACTGAATCGACGGATGAGAAGCAGTTGTTATGGAACTCGGTAAAAAAGTTGGTGATACTGGTATTACTGAAGGATGTATGGATGAATGCATTGCATGATGAAGAGCTACGTCATAGGGTAGTAAAGCATGGGTTGGAGAGGGTGATGGTTCAGCTACAAGCGGTACTGCACTCTGAGCTAATGTTACTCCCTCAACAATATGTCCTTCAGCTGGTTTGCTTACCGGTGGAGGATCATCATAAACGTATTGATGAATGTGTTCTTCGCTGTACGTATGAATATGTTCAGTATCGCCATCTATGTATTTTTCAACGCGCTTCGGTTTGCGGACGGTTTTAAAAGTGTTTTGATTTTTGCCGACATCGGAATAAAAATTATCATGATATGACGACATTGGACTGTTGTCTTTTTCATCACGCACGTGCGGAGCAGATTCCTTAATAATAATACGCTTTGGCTTTTTCTTTTTAATTAAGCGTTTTCTTTTTCCATCAGATATTTTAATAATTTTGATTCGATTATTGGATGAAGCGGGTTGAATCTTGGATAAGCGCTTTGACGAAGCATACACAGGTGTCGGGCCGTAGTGGCCCCGCGCTCTGTACATCGGTTGAATGTTGGGGGGCGTCGGGCGAGATGAGCCGGCGGAGTGTCTGTCTTCGGACAACGGAATCAGTGCAACGCTCGCGGCGAGGGGCTCGGCGAGGAAAGCTGGTGCATACTGTTCGGAGCTGACGTACTGCGGGGCGAAAGGCGTTGGCTGCGCCTGATGCTGCGTTAT
>JAPMAE010004086.1:0-14556 GCA_036584705.1 Rhyacophila sp. 25_7
AGAGACTATAGGGATCATAGCCACAGACATTCATTTTTATATATATATAGATTAAAATTTAGTTAATATTGTTAGTAGAGTGGGTTTTAGGAGAGGAGTCTATTTATCTGTACCAGTTTTGCCATGTAACAAAACGATAGATATATATTCTTAATTTATAGCAATCATAATTTTCTGAAATAAATAATTGTAATTATATTAAAACATATCACTATGTTTGACGTTGTTTATTACACAATGTAAATGTAATGTTGGCAGGCGTGTCTAGTTATCGTTTACAAATTTAATATTAATTATTATACTTCAAGTTTGAACGATGGTACTCAGTGTCCGCAATATCAGGAAACCATACAATGTCGTCGGATACTAAGCGGTTGTCTGGCGTAATAAATACCGAACCATTCGAGAACAAGCTCATTATACAAACTTTGTCAGCGTGGAGATTGAAAACGACAAAGTTCAGCGGAAACTGCTGACCTCACAGTGAATGTATCTATCTATCTGTGCATTCTGTGCTCCTGGGAATCGAATATGCATTTTTGTCTGTTCGTGCTTTCTTGTTTTAAGATTTTGGCTTGTGTTTTGTTGAAATAAATGTGGAATACACATTAATTGTTATTTATAACTAAAATAATAAATTTTAATTCTAAAATTTTGCAGCGTATTTAAAAAAAAATTAGCATCGCAGAAATACACATTTCCAATACGATAATCCTTTCGTGTTGCGATGAATATAATAAATTATATTTAAAAAAACTTTTATTTTACGATTTAAATCAAATATTTGATCTGTTGCATATTTTTAAATTTAATTAATTAAATTAGTTAATACATCAAAAATAATAAAAATGTGTACATCTTATAATATACTCGTATGTAGTGTTTGTTACCTCAGATTTTGTCCATACATCACATAACGTTTTTCTTACATTTTTTACCCTCCATGTAACACCATGTAGACATTCACGTTGACCCCCTTCCCTCCTCTCAAATGTTGCGTATCTTTCCACATTAAATAGGAATGAAATTGACAATCAACTCCTACCCACTTTTTTAGAGGGAAAAGTTTTACGGAACAATAAAAATTAACCTATCCTCCCCTTGTTACGTCATGTAGACGATGGTGGTCACTCCTCCCTACTCCTCAAGAGCGTTACGTGGCTTATGGGCGACCTCTTACTTGTGTGAAAAATTCTTATCTTCAAAATATTTTCTTCTTTTATACGAGTATAATCCAATCAATTCTACTAATATTTTGTGAGTACATATTTTTGATCGCCTATTTTGTTTGTATTCAGCTAATAATTTACAATTATTACTCGTAAAGAAACTGTCAAGAGTTTTTTTTATACGAGTACTTTATAAAAAAGTTGTGAATTGCATTTTACCACTCACTGTTTAGCCTCGTAATAATTTGACAAATAAAAACTTTAAAAAAACAGCAACGGATGCTTTGAGTGTCCGACTCTCCTGTCGCGTCTTATACTCGTATATAGGTCCACTGGAATTCAATTCTGTTTGCTCTCGCTCTAAAATTATGTGTTCGAGCAAACTAGATTTTCCGTGCCAGCGCAGCCGCCCTGCCCTGCCCTGTGCGCTCCGAGTTAATTCACCGCTCCGCTCCGGCTAGGCGATTAAATATTTGCTTTTCGTGTTTGAAGAAACAATATCCACTTGTGTGGACTGTCTATTTGTTTTATTTACGATGCCGGCGATTCTTTTTCACACGTACGAGCTTCAGCCGTAAGGAAAACATTGATGCGCCGCCATTTTGCTTTTACAAAAAATCTGTCAATGTACTGGACTGATTTTCGTTGTTGAATCATCTTTTTGTTTATCTAAGTGAATATTTTACTCAAATACAGTCTTTCGAATTGACATACAACATATTTAATTGAAATACGTATTTACTTTCATTTCGACCATGCTTAGGCAAAAGGGCTTAACCCTCAGTTTTTTTCTGTTTTCAAGTACTTTTATATGACAATCATAATGTACACAACTAAATACACCTACTTTCAAAAGGAATTAAGCCGAAAATGCTGAATTATTATCAAACTTCAGCTATAGATTTACTAAGTTTTTGTCGAAAGGAAAAAAGCATTAACCCTCAATTTAAATGATTTTCCTTTAATAACGTTTTAAATTATGAGATCAGGAAAATAAAACACCAATTTATTGGTCATCATGCACTTCAGGTTTATGTTAACGTGACTGACTAAAAATCATGAAAAAACGTTTTTTGTACCTCTTGTAAAATTTGTTCTGTGAGGGTTACCTAAACACGGTCGATATGTAATTTTCCATATGATGTGAGATTCAATACGTCTTAAGTATATTGGAATGACTCACTGTTTTTTGAAAATTATATCGTTATATGTCCATGAAAGTATGTTTTATTAAGATCGAAAAAGATTATATACATAGTAATCTTTTGTGTGTTCTGAATAATTAATTATCATTAAAAAACTTTATTTAAGGTTGGTTATAAATATACCAAAATATAGTCTTATATTTTCATTATAATTAAAAGTCTATAAAGTAATATATTATCCTACGAAATGATTAGTTTTCGTCAATCAAAACTTGGTAGCAATCTGTCCTTTGTTGTGTGTGGTTTTGTCACCGTATGACTTTATTTGCCAAAGCGTATATTATACAGCTACCCGAAATACCATTACTAAAAGCCTCAAGAATAAAACGTACCCTCTTTGAAAGACATAATAACGCCACGCTAACTTCTAGACTCGCGTAACCTTGCATCTCCCTCATTCTCACCTCCGGTCATATAAACTTGTCCCATTCCTCCCCTCACAAAGCAAATTTATAGTATTTTCAGTGCGAGGAGTTCCGATAAAGCTGGAGGTCGTGCGACGGAGGAAGAAGGAAAATACTTTTCCGTTCTTGGAAACAATTTATTTACCGTGTCGACGCTCTTTCATTTAATTAAACCAATTTAACTTTCAGCGTCATTCTTTGCGCCCATGTTATTTGAATCTTTGTATTCGTTCTTTCATATTAGATTGTCAAAATACGCTATCTCTTCACTTTTGTGTTGCCCTGATATCTAGATGACATTAATTGTATGGTTGCGCGATGTTACAAATTAACACAATTTACGCGTTTTACACCCTTACAAACAAGTAATGACGTTTAAAGAAAACGAAATTGATATTATGGACAGTGTCAATTTCATCGGAGAAATGATAAAGATACAGCAATACCTCGGCCCAATCGACAATTTTCCTAGAATCCTAATAAAGTTTCAGTGTTGCTAAGTGTTCTGATTCTAGATAATATTTGGTAGCAATATGTGTACATTGTAGTCTGCTAGTTTGGGTGCGTATCTAGCAGCATTGGGAAGCCCAATAAAAATTGAATGTTTTTAGAATGGAGTATTTTGTAAAGCAACATCCTCAATGTCAACAATTATATTTTTCATGCCTTTTTTACATATTTATTGAAAGAGTATTTGTTTATATATTTAATTACATTTTCATACCATACACGTTTACTTTCCTAATAAAAACTCATATTGGGAAAACCTATTTCATTATTTAATGGACTTTCAGTTTTAACGACCTCCCCATCGTCCGCATTAATACGTAAAATCTAGCTTTACTGTTCTTATCATATTGTACGAGTATATTTTTCAATATTTTCTGAAGATTGCAATGAATGATTGATTACTATTATTACGCTGTCTAATTCATCAAATGTATGAAGCATACATGTTAATCCAAGTGTTTTTATCGCTGTTTATCTTATATATCTGCTATATTGCTTATGTACATATATTTACAGATATGTTATCAATATTTAATTATACATACAATGTAATAATAATTCTACGTTGAAATACATATACGTATTATTTTCAATTAATCACGTCGGAAACTTCAAATTGATCATAAAGTAATTAAATTTTGTATATTTTACTCGATAATAAAGGTAAAATTTGTACAAAACGGAAGCGGGTGGATGAAGTACTTGTTCACTATTTCTTCCTACATTTTAATGAAACCAACAACTTAGTGGTACAATTTTGTTGCAACTTGTTTGTTTCGAACAAACAACTTAATGTTTTGAAACCGATGCGAGAGTCTAAACTTTGGCTTACTACAGAACCATATTTGTTGAAGAAAGATTTCCTAAACCCAAGTTAAACAATATCAAGCATTATAGTTTATTATTTACTGAGTTTGAAATGTGCACTGTTTATAAAATTAGCTCATTGCCTCCGGGGAACGCGTATTTCGGCCATCGATGTTCTTACTTCTGCTACGGAAGACGTAGTTCGGCATCAACGATTCCGATGTATTATTAAATGTTCACATTGTAATTGTTAACTAAATTTAAAAAAAACTTACATGCGTCAAATATCAAGCCAATATAATTTTTGCCATCAATATAACAGTCAAACATTCAGAGTGTTCACGATTTATTTGATGAATAAACATTGGCCAGTACCGTTTTCTGTCATTGGAGAATATGATGTTCGGATAATAAAGAGTGCAACATGCCTTTCATACTTCTATCGTTTTATCTACAGTGGTAAAACCACTGGTGCTAATAAAAATAGCATTGTGATTTTTTTTTGCTAAAAAGACACATAGAACGAATATTGCCAATTTTTACGAATTATTTCAATTACTTTAGATATTTTAACGATTTAAACAAAATTTTCAAGTATTTTTTATATTTCTCTGAACTGCTCTGTCACAGCGATAATTTTACGATGATTCTATCTAGAGGAGAGAATTCGAATGGTTGATTTTTAACGGTTCAATAACCCAGTCAAAATTCATTAAAAAATGCCAATGCCAATTGAGTTTTTCGGTTTATTATGTACTCTCTTTGATAGATTCTAAAATATTCGATTCTCGGTTAATTTGTGTAATATTTGGTGGGGAAGATTACATTTCATACCCTCTCCTGGTGTTAAAAATAAATCGTCCGCCTCCCGCGCCACCGCGTGCGCGCCCGATCGCTTGAAACTCATCCCGGGAATTTGCGACATCAATCAATCATTCAGAGTGTACGTATTTAGACAATGGCTGCTGCCTACTCACTCCGCTTTAGTGTGAGTACACCTCGCCACCTTCCAGCCGGCATGGCAGCCTGATACTTCACCGGCGGATGCGCCGGGTATCGAGCGGAAATGGGTAGTTTGTTTGGTTACGGAGCCGAGTTTTTTTGTGTGCCGTTGAACTTGATTTGACAGATTTTGACTGAAGGAATTTTGTGAATAAGGAAATGAATGTTTTGCTCGATAATAGTCTTTGAATACCTGATGAAAACCCCTTAGTTCCAAAATAACGAAACATTTTTATGAAAAAACTGAAAGAAAAAGGCGATAACATTTCAGTATTAACGTAGGTAGTTCAGCACTTACTTACGTTAGATATTTTTTACAAATATCATTAGTTGGATGATATGCGAGGATAATTAATATATATATGTTCATTATTATGAGATTTTAAGCCAACGAAATAACCAGTTTCGCGAAGGTCGATATAGCGATATATAACCTCCATATATCGTTTAAGGGCATGCACATTTATGAAGATGCCGGTAATTTGAAATGGATACTCACGCTGTGTTCATATGTCTAAAAAAACATAAATATCATGTTTTATGTCGTTTACACTTATTTTTCCCGAAAATGAATTTATATTTAAAAAATCGGTTTATCTCTTACGATAGTGGATTGAGTTGATATGGGCCTTATCAATACACAGAACAAGTCTTTATCTTTAAATTCTGTTTTTTATAAACTGTTTGAATATTGTTATTTCTATTTAATGGCAATTTAAAATATTTGAAAATAAAAGGATGACTTTGAAAATAAGGCGTCTGGGCGTCTATACACTAATCAAAGATTAATAAATATGAGAGAGAGCTAAAAACAGAGAGGCCTGGATGGATAAAAGTTTTTAATTATTTCGCCGTCATGCAATATGACAGTTGTCACTTATTATTTTGTTTTTTGGTACTGTTTGAAATAACCAATCATAACCCCCTTATTTGCATGAATTTTCTATAATTCAAATAAATGTGCTATCATGCTTTTAAAATCTTCACCAAGATAGTTTTTTTTATTTCCACTAGCCATATAATTAAATTAGTAGAAATGCCTCAGAGATATGTTGATATGTGCCAACGTAATTAACCCGGAATCAAAAATCGATTCGTTAAAAGCAACGATGCGACGTGTGTTAGAGCCTCACTTTATATAATATTATTTTCAACATAAAAAGATTTCTTCGCCATCGATGTTTTCCAACCGACTCATCAATAGCCAGCCGCTGATGGAGAACCGATTCTATTATTGAAAGGCGGCCGATATATTGAA
The DNA here is from genome assembly GCA_036584705.1 of Rhyacophila sp. 25_7. Lineage (NCBI taxonomy): Eukaryota > Metazoa > Arthropoda > Insecta > Trichoptera > Rhyacophilidae > Rhyacophila > Rhyacophila sp. 25_7. Next base: position 6,356 of record JAPMAE010004086.1, read on the forward strand.
ACAGAATATAGACTAAAAAGTAAATGATCAATTCTCAGAATACAGCGTCACAACGAAAAGTAATTTGTTTCATTTTTCTTTTGTGAAAATATATGCGTTTTTTTCTCCTCATTTTGTAGCATTCTATTGATAATGGCTACCCAAAGTTTGTTTTATGGGATAAACGATGGTGTATATAATATATTAGGTTAAGTCATAAATAACTTCCATTTTTTTATTCACAAATTTATTTCCCTTTCATAAAATAATGAAATTCATCTATCATTTACTCACAGCTTATATGTATGTCGCTCTCCTGGGTGAGTCGATAGCGCACCCGACTCACGAGGTGAGGGTCTAGAGTTCAAATCCCGTAGCTGGTGAAAATTTCACAGGTTTTTTAAGTGCATTTGTAATGGTTGACCTGATAATTATTTACCCGTAAAAATCTGTCAAGATAATCTTCAAATCGTGAAGATTTATATCCTTCATTTCGAAGCGGATATGGTTAATATACATGTATGAGGTTCTTCCATTTTATTAGCAGCTTTTTAATTCCTTCCTCATAAAATTTGGTAGCTGTATACTGGAAGATGTTTTCTATAGCCTGATTAACTTGCTCTTCAAGTAATTGAAGGTTTTTCCATTTCAAGGAAAAGGTGGCAGTATATCTGGGCAGGATACCGGGAGTAAAGTGGATGCGGTAAACAGACCATTCAAGCTCTAGTTGTTTGTTCAAAAAGTCACAATGAGAATAGTTAGTAGCCATTGGCCGATAAACAGCGTGTGTAGAAGATAATCCCGACTTAAATAAGGTTAATAAGTGACCCTCTATTGGTCAATACAGTAATTTCTCCATTTATATAGTTATGTTTACGTAAATTAACTTGATGTTAAACACTAGATGTCACCACACATATCTATAAAGCATCCTGAGAAATTAATAGATCCTATTGGCAAAAGAAGTGGTTCAACTTGAATCTCAGATGTCACCGTATGAATTCATTCTAGAGGAAAAAAGACCAAGCAAACACCAGACTCTGGATAGATTCCTTATGCCATCAATATCGACAAAATAGTGAATTTCGAAGTTTTAAAATTCGATTGATATTTAATAAATATTTAAAAATATGAAGTTTCATTTTTATGATTTTATCTCACCAAGAGAAAAATATTTAGGAAAGTCGAACAGTTGCCTATTTTAGACGGCTTTTTATTGCTCCATTTACGCGCTGTTTTCGTGGAACTAATTACCCGCGTAAATTAAGGGATAGCTGTATAACTTTTCCATGCACACTACAGAGAAAAATTAGGTGAACATTAATAAGTGAAGTTACACCTATAAAATTAGTATTTGATTGTGTAAAAAATATGTTTTGAGAAGTAAATATTTATAATCTCAAATTACACAACTAACTATAAAAAAAAATTATGGCGTAAAAGTGTCAATAATTCCTTGGAATTGGTTAATTATTTATCTAAATGGTCAACCGCATCTGGCTTACACTGTCTGGATTTCACTCTGTTTTTTGTTTTAATTTCGCTTTTTGATCTTTGGCATTAAAATCAATATGAAACATCCATCAGAAGAGCGTTTTCTCATAACCATCACTGTATTTATTTCGATTTGAAACGGTTCTTTGATTTTTTATTTTGTGTGTACGAGTATGCCAACCATATGTTTAAAGATGTTTCGTGAGATTTATGTGTTTTCATTCCATATTAATGGACGCCTACAAGCTACGTTTTTACACGTTTCCAGTTTTTTTATATATCCCAACTCGTTTGATCAAATAGAAAGACCGTGGGTTTACATTTAAGACGTAACATGTACCCTTTTCGCTGTGTTGAATAATGGTAGTGTATACAATTTTGTTGGGATTTTTTTGTTAAAATATAATAATAATTCATATGTTTATTAAAAAATTTACCGTCGAAGATGTTGTATTAAATGATATATATGTGCATTTTTAACACACGATATGGACCAAATTGATTGATGTGACAATTATAACGTAAAAATCTACCAAAGCAACATTACATTGTGATGATCTATTTGCTCCGTTTTGGAGCGGATATAGTCAAAAGAGATATAACATATGATCGTGTGGCGTTACGAGGTATTCTGGCCCCAGTCAATCCCACATGCTTCAATGTATCTAGTTGTTTTCTCACAATCGTATACAATAAACTTTTCTGTATAATATATCGTGATGCCATCCGCCCATCTTTTCATGAGCTTCGCCGGTGCCGTATGTCTACTAGTATTTCGTCAAAAGCCTTTTTGATATTATTAGTTTCATTGTACGTAACAACGCGATTCTCTTTGCCTTCAACTATATTTACTGTGTGTTGGTCGCGGACCTCAGCATTTGACGAATACATAGTCTTTCGTTTTATTTAACCGGTGTACGTATTCCAGTCGACCTATCTTGTTTCTCAGTAAGACACCAAACGTCACAACGATATACTAGTCTAGATTTTAGGCTCATGTCATAAACCTGCAATTTAGTTTGAAAAGATTATTGAATTCAAATAACGGAGCGTTTCTACTTTTAAATCTTGCCCGCGACTTCCAGGGCCATCTTATATAAGTCGAAGATGTTCTGAAGAACTCTCCGAATGTGAGATTGCCCACCATCTTCCCAATCTTTAAGTACATACATTGAAATAATGTTGTAAATTTAAATTATTAATTGTATAACAAATCAAACATTTTTCAAAGAAAGCATTTAAGATATTTTTCATTAAATGCGTCTCTTTTATAGTTTTAAAAACTCCACTTTAATTCTCAAGTAATTATTTATATACCCATTGTTATATTTTTCTCATTGAATGACTGAATAAATTTGTTTATTTTCCGTCGCGAATAATATAAATCAAAAGAATACACATGTTTTTTTTTATCATTATTCCAAACACTCAGTGCTTGACCTGTTTGTTAGTTGCATTTTGTTATTATCTATTTTATATCATGTGTCTGCGATATTGTTTAGTGCCGAGTTATCCGGGCAGCATCAGCGTACAACGAGCGATGTGTTCGCAGTTAATTATCGTTTACCGCGGTGGATCTTCGCGGCAGATACTAAAACGTTTCACCTAAGTATTCTGCTACGTATATCATTCACCGCAGTCTATTATATAAATCTATTGATAACTAATATAATAAAATCTAGTATTCACTTCCGAAAAATGTAAATTAATCTGGTTGTGTATTATAAGTTTTATAAGTAATTACAAAATATCGTATTTCGATTTTATTTTAAGACCGTTATCGGTTTTATAAGATGAAATTGAGTTAACCCGTGTCCGCCCTGTTCCCTTCGTCCATGTCCCACGCTTTGATTTCGAGCTGCTCGTGACCGCCGACCGATAGACGTTCTGTTCTACCTCTCAGCCGTGCTGTGAGCCTGTGAAAATTTTAGGTGCATGATATTGCGAAATATTGGTATCGATTGCTTGTTTCGGTATCGCTTGATGTATTGATTGTTATTGTAAGCGAAGAGGGGGTTTGGAAATTGAGGTAATTTGGTAATAGAAAGTATTTGTAGCCGTTGGATAGATTCGATCACCTGATATTAATTTATCACAAGGTTTATTTATCAACATTTTTGTTGGGAAATGTGCTCTTCTAAAACTCATTTTATATACGAGTATATTAAAACTAGTAACACTCGATAATTCTATTTTTTCCGACATCTTTCGACCGCAACTGTAAATTGAATTATTGATGCGACTGCAAAACTGTGCCACAAATTTATACAGTGCAAAATTTGTGCAATGAACTATTTTCATACTTAATTATTCATAAACACTGTCTTCTTTATTTATAATTTATCTTCAAATTTATTTAAAACTTTTTCACCAGAAAACGTCTGTTTTGTTTGAAAGAGTAGCACTAGAATTGGGATTTTTCGTTTCCTAAAAGTAAAAATTCATTCAAGTTGATTTCTTAAGTATTACACATTTCTTCCTCATGTATAAATAATACACAATATTTCTTTAGTTTTGTGCATATCTTATGATTTACTCGGAAATTTTACAGTAACATTGGCGAATTGCCACGAATGCAAGTGGTAAAGAATGAATTTAATTAAATATAATATTGTTTGCTTTTTTCCTCACTCATAAATGAAATGACAACATTTTCACCTACAAAGACTCGTACATTATGTACAAGTAGGGTTAGTTAGTCTATTATGTTCGTATATCTATATAGAGTGTTTTGTGATCAAACACCACTACAATGGTCTTGTTTCTGGAGCAATTAATATTGCCCACCTACGCGGGAAAATTATTATTCAAAAGAATAAGGCACTAGACCTAATGTTTCAAAAAATTATTTTCAAATGCATTCGAAATATCGTTTTTTCATAGTAGTAGTAATAGTCATCATTTGAAATCATAACAGCGAGCTCTATAGATCAAATTATAAATTTGATCCGTATTTTTCTCTAAATAAGTATTTTTTCCGGGGTTAATTTATGATATTTTAAGTATTTGCTTATTGAATATTTCTTTGTTAAAAATCAACAATCTTCGGGTTATTTATTGTATCGGTAATATAATATGTATGGTTTCTTGATTACTTATCTCTGGCAAGTTTATTTTTCTCGAAATAAAGTTCTCGCAAGTGGTGTTGCTTGCAGATGATGTGCAGCCACATAATCGCTCCATTACAAGCAAAATAATTACATACAATATAATCATTTTTCAAGAAGCTGACTGGCGTGTTCAAAAGCCATTAAAATAATTGGGTAACTTAATTATACCTATCGCATCACTTATGCCAAAGTTTACGTTTACTTCATGTCTCGTTACGAAAAAGAATTATTACTCCGTTTGTTATGCAACTCTTCCATTCTCTATAGTTATTACCCACTAATTTTGGGAAAATTTCAATGTTATATCATATATCAAATGGTTATTCTTATCTACTCCGCGCAACGTTATTTTACACAAAAATCGCATTGTAGATGTTTTACATTTCAAACATTTTCGCATACTGTTTGTTACTTCTAGAATGAATTTATTTTGTTTACTTAAATACATGGCATATTTACGGTATATTTATGATTTTCAGACAAATGTTTTTTTTTATCATGTTTGTTTCAGAAATCGTTGTCAACCACATGGTAAAACAATTTATAGACAAATTCCGTGTACGACAAGTACACATAAAAATTAAGCGAAGCATTCTTGTTTAAAATAATACAAATACGTCTTACCCTTTATGTGCCAGACATAATGTCCACATACCGGCAAGCTGTGAATTTTTATGCAGAAATAGAACCTTAATATTTCTTTTAAAAATACATTGAATGTTTTTTTGTCATGACTGTTTTTAATGATCGTATTATGGTCATATCTCTGCGTTTTCATATTTAAAATCATCCAAAATATTCAAATTTGTCTAGTAAACTACGTTTCAAGTACGTCTGGTGCTTAATCGGTTAATTTGCTTTACATGTGTCATGAACAAATAAATACACATATTCAATATTTCCGAAATTATACACCGCGCGATTTGTGTTTTGGTATTCGCGGTGTACCGCTTCTCTTAAGTCCTTATATACTAGACCAGCGTTTCTTAACCTTTTTAGTGTCGCAACCCCCTAAAAAGTCAAAAATGAAGTAAAAAACCCTGCGATCCCCTCACTATAATAATTTAATGTTTAACAAACCTCTTTTTTTATTTCTAACGTAACAAAGGATGTGTTTACACTTGCCACAAATACCGACTAACAAATAAGTTCAAACCTTGTAATATATGTAACACTTTATTATATTAATAAAAAGATTTTTCGTATATGGGTCTTATTTTTTTGACAGATTGCGACCAGGTTGAGAAACGGTGTACTAGATGATTCCAGAAGTAGTGGAGAAGGGGGCTAGTTGATATGTTAAATTTAAGAAAGTACAGAAATAAAAACCAAAACTTGATCATGGTATTATCCATTCAAGTATACTGGCGATTGTATAACCACCCAAAACTTCTCTGTCTCTAGCTCTCTTCCTCAATTTTTCGTACTAAATATCTCTATCTACCGCGATAGTATCCGCATACGTCTATAGTATCTGGTCTCAGTTTTTCTACTAAACTAAATAACAAATAATCTATTTCTACACGTATTTTTATCTACTACATCATAATATAATCCAGTCAGTTGGTTGAACTAAATTTGTATAATAAACTACACATATTTTTTTTCCACAGCTCATTCATATCCATTTTATCCAGAGTGAAATTGTGAACAAGCGAACGTGATTTGCTTATGAATGAAGTGGGCGGGATATTCATTTTTACAGTGTCTCAAAGTGAGAGTTATTAGGCTATCATAAAATTCCACAGGTAAATAAATTTGTGTATTTTATTTTCAATTACATCTACGAGTACGTTGACTTAAGTTTATGATGATTATAAACTTATATTATAACAAAATACAGTTAATTGCTCTTATATTGTGCCACTTGAAACCATAGTCGGTGTTATTATTAAATGGCATTCAAACGTCGTTTCGTATCACTTTGATTGTATCACGGCCGTATCATACGGAGTCATTAACGAAGGAACGTTAATGCATAATGGATGTATGGTGCTGACGCGAGGCCCTCTGGCAAACGACCTGGGTCGCGTTCTGAAAGCCGGTGCGCGCGCTGAGAGAATATAACGAGCCATAGGGGCGAAACTTTAATTACTTCATCTAACGAATATGTTCAGAATTAAACCCCTTTCTTTATTGACGAATCAAATGTATAATGTAATATTATATATTGTGTTCCATTTATGTCAGTTTTGTAGGTCTTTTGGATACTGAAAGTTATGTTTAAATTTACACAGCGACGTATATTGGTAATATTTCAGCATGAAAACGCTTAACCGAGTAAGTGCCATAAATGTGTTAACGCGCTTAGACACTTAGGCCGGCCATACGAAAAGAGCGCTTTTACGCGCTTCACTTTTTTTGACGCTTATTACTAGCCACAGTTGAATATTTTGGATGAATTGAAATATTAAACACGCAGATAATAAATCCATTTTCATAAAATATAACGTCGTGTTATATTTTCAATATATTTATAGAAGAGATAAATAATTATATTAGGCTTTATCGTTGCTAAAAACGTTACGGCTTGCCGAATGCTGGCATAGTAACAGCCCCATGCAAAAAAATATGGGGAAAAAACATGATATGTCATGATATTTCATTGTTATAAATCAGTATGTAATTCATTTCGCACTTCGGTGCATGGTGATACCATCCCATGCAGCTCATATATGGGAGTTATTAGTGTAAAATAAAAATTATTTTATATGATATCAGGAAGGCCCGCGTACAATCGCGGCTGAAAATACTGGCGGGTAAGTAAGAGTAGGGTGGAGGAAAAAAACGAAAAAGTATAAAATTTTATACATTTTTAATACAAAATAAAAACGCTTCACACGAAGACATTTTGCGTCGCAGGGGATCAATAAACAATATCGGCTTTTCTATGGTCACCAGATTGTTTACTGTTTATAACAATATGTACTTTCTTTTGACTAGGTTGACATTTATAATTGAAGACGTCACCCGAACAAGGCTGTAGTTGAATATGCAACATTACTGTACGTCACACGCAATCAGTAGTTCAAAATTTTACCATTTGACGGAGATACAGCATGTTAAATAAAACACGCCCTGTGGTAGAACAACGCTGTAACAAACATAAAATGGCGGATGTGTCTGATGTGGTTTTCTCATGGAAACGATACCAATTGCTTAACAAAGAAAGGGATTTTTACTCTTTCAGATTTCATGCCATCCTAATTATCTCCCCCTGATACGAGTATATAGCACTACTATAGCTATAACGAAGGAGAAAAAAAATGATTTATGTGTCAATATTTACCACCAGAGCATACACCTTTTTATAAAAACCTACCAAGCGACTGAATATGTATTGTTTGTTCATTTAAAATTAACACAATTTCGAAGTTTTTTACATAATGTGTTGTTCTGGTGAAAAAATATTTCGAACGTGCCTCAATCCTCAATTTAATTTTAGATTACTATATTTGATGAGAAATATATTATTATTATATGAGGCGGTTAATGCCAGAGTGGGCCGTCCCGCATTGTTGTTTAAAATAATTATTTTACGTGGAAATAATGAAAAAATAAAATTTATTTTAATGTAAAGATGTCAGGTATATCTGTAAGACAAATAACAATCAACTT
>JAPMAE010004089.1:0-14553 GCA_036584705.1 Rhyacophila sp. 25_7
TTTTTATTGAATAAAATTCAGGATTGAAACGTGTATCTAAATATTCAATGTTGTTCTTGGTAAGCCAGTGGATGGCGCAGTCGCCTAGCAATCTAACGGCTTCGGTTCTAAGTCTCGTAGCCGGTCAATTTTTTATTATTTTTTGTGCATTTGAAACTACGATATGGATAAATAAATTGAAATAAAATACAAGAATTACTCTTATGAAACCTATCAAGTCAAGTTTTACATAGTTAAGATTCATGCGGTTCATTTCAAAGTGGATATAAATAAAAAAACAATAAAATCATTATTTATTTTGATGAATAATATAATAAGAAAAATATTCTTAGTAGTACGTATGATTTTACGAATAATAGGTTTTAATATTGTCTTAATTATTATATATTCTGATTATAAATACAATATATCGTGTTTAGTAAGTATTGGTATTTAGCAATTTTGTATGTCACAAAAATAATAATATATATTTTTTTATATACATTGCACATAGCTGTGACATTATATAAATACATAGATTCTTAGGCTTTTGAATAATGGTCGAGATGATTGTACTCATAAGTGATAGCTTAATTGTGAAATATTTTAAATTCAATAATAACAAAAACGATAATTTATTCATTATAAAATTATAAAGTAATATTAACTCAAAATGCACACACGGGTCTATTTGTACTCGTTTGGGGCCCGACCCTCGCCGAACCCGTGCGATATGGTTTTCCGCCAATTAATGTAACCCTTACAACATATATATTATAATTATTTATAGAACAATATATACGGACACGTAGATTGTCATTAACACTACTATGTCATAAAAATATATGATTAGGTTAACATATGTTACGGTTGTATTAGCAAACATGTTTGTTTAACATTTTAATATTTTTACCATTAATAAGTGTTGTATCAATATATCGTAGCCATAAATATACCTTGATAAATATCTAATATCATTATGATTAATTCAAATTAATCGTGAAATATATATTATAATTTATAAAGCACGATGTTTTAAATTGCCGGATTAAAATAATATTAAATATACGTGAATACAGTCGTATTCGTGGAATAATATTACAAAGCTATTCGAAAATATTAAATTACCCACTCTAAAAGTTTATACGGAAAAAGTTTCGAGACAATCAATCAACGTAATATATCATCACGTTCACATCGATGACTAATTTGTAGGCCCAGGTTTTTGTCTCTCAGATATATCAAAAAAATATCAACACTGGTTATAAGAGAGACAAACGCTTTGGAGATTATTTATTCGAGATATCATATTTTGTAAATTTATAAGAAAGCATTAAACCACACGACATATAAATCTTATGACAGAAATGGTAAACGGAACGTGGAGTGTTTAAAAATAAAATTACGTAATAAAAAAGTTTTTATTGGAGCAAATCAGAACAGAAGTTTTCAATATTTTTTCTGCTGATTTACAAAGAAATTGTATGGATCTGTGATATATATTTTTGGTTTAAAAAATAATTGAGCACATACATGTGTGTGTGTTCTATATATATATAGTGCATAATAAATTTGAATTATAAACAGTGAACAATTACGCTGATATGTTTTACATGTTCCATTTCTTTATCAGTTTATTATAAAGTATTACTAAGACATAACATTTGTCACATTATACAAGATGCAACAGAACCAATTAAGTGGTTAGGAAAGATCAACGCTTGGGTGGTGGTGAGGGAAGGCAGATGCATTTGGTCTTTTTCTGGTCCGTCGGTGACCCATTTTAGTAGCCAGCACGGATTGGACCAAAACACATCGGAGCTTTTCCATGCACGCGTATTTTGAAAACGATTGATCTGTGATTGTGTCGCAAATCGCTTTTTGGCATTCGCGCTATAACGCGTTCCTAATGCGAACACAATCCGGTCCTGGGTTAGACAGTTGGAGAAAACTGGTAGCTCATTAAGAATATATACACATAGCCAATGCACCTTACCAAATCCAAGGGAGCGGATTATTAATGAAATTAACTTCATACCCCGCAATATGTCTGAACGAGCTGTACAAAACTTCAGAGATTGTCTTCAACCGTGTGTTACTGCTAACGGCCGCCATCTAGATTATATTATTTTCCAATGTTAATCATTATAAGTGGTATGTACCGTTAACTTCGAAAATAAAAAAAACTTCTTTATATACCCCAATTACTTTTTTATGACTCCTCAAAACTGCTTCATTTCGGTCTTTCTGCACTCTGTTTATACAAGCTATTTTTTCTTATCAGCTAGTATAGAAAGATATCATATTTAAATAAAATTAAAGTTAAATGACAGTTAAAGCAATTAATTGATAATGCCATGCACTATCAATAAAAAATAAATCAAATTATTTTTATCATTTAAATATACTTCTTTATCAGTGTAATACGAGTATGCATATCATGTAGGTCGATACGTACACTCTTATATACAGAGTATTAATTGAATTTGATTCTTCAGATGAAATAAGATTTTTCATTAAATAAAATATGATACCGTACAACAATATATAATGATACTGATACCACTATTGAATATCTTTGTCAATATTCGTTTCGACAATATCACTTTTCATTGATAACTTTCTATATTATCATGTAACAATGAAAGTATATAAAATATTATTACCGTATTGAATGTACGTATATCATTGAATTTTGGACAGTTATATGTACAAAAAGTATTGAACGGCCGAACAAACAGTATCAACAAATTCTGAAAGTTTTCAAAACTTTTTCTGATGTACAGAAAAATATTTTTTATTCGTGTTATCAAAAAAATCTGTAAATACAGCGATTCTCGTAAACTTTCATCTGTCATGATGTTACATACCTATGGAAATAATTGTATTTTGCTGATTCGATTGGTTTTATTTGCAAACGGGTTGAATATTTTAGGCTTCACACTTTCAACCACCATTTGAACATTTAAAATGCCTGTATTGTTCCTTACAGGAAACGAATAATGACACATTACAAAATCCAATAATAACCCATTTTAAAGTTCAAAAACAGATGTCTGCAGTGAATTATGGGGATGTGGCGGTACGACTATACGCAAAAAGACACAATGTTGGAAAGGACCATAGAGTTTTTCATCATATGATTGGACAGAATGCTGTCGTACTGAGACGGCAATGGCTACAATCTAGAGGTTGTATTCTGAGTAATTACAGGATGTAAGCATACCGTGTGAAAATTCAAAAAGACTGGTTAGCAAAAGGGACTTATGGAGTCAATATTTTGTGTCCGTATGCTACATTTATTATTTTGACAAAAATATTGTGTTTGTATCAAGATTTAAATGAGGTCTTAATTTAATATGGTAGGTCTATTATAACAGCGTCACCCTCGTAGGTAAATGGGTAGCGTATCCGAGGGTCACGAATTCGAGGCCCATGTTTGTTGCAAAATTCTTTCAAATATTTATTCATTTGTATTGTAGCCAGGACGGTAACCCGAAACAGTTGCGCTAATAATTGACAATTTCGTAAAAAAACTGTCAAAATCAATTTTCACATTGTGGAGATCCATATGCTTCGTTTTGGAGTGGATATGGTTAAAAAAAATATAGCAGATACGAATATATTGTTTATCTATTGTCTTTATTTGTTTGTATTTCTATATTACATGTGCAGAAATTTAAAATTATTTTTAATATTAATTACGTAATTAAAAATGTATTATATATATTTATTATGAAACCATTTGTAAACTATTAACATTTGTCTTTTGAATTTATATATATATTAATTTCGGTTTGCCTTCCACGTCCATATTTTTTTTAAATGTTAACGTGAATTACCTCACAATTATTAAAATTTTATACGTATTCCCAATAGTAGCAAAACTTTTAGTTGTATGCACCTTGTGCACGACTTTTCTTTATATGTCTAACGCGTTTTATACAAAACCGTTTGAAAATGTACAATCTTGAAGTTGAAAGTTAAAAATATGTAGACTAGTCACGTTATGCGGTAAACAAAACGTCGAGATGACGTTCCAAAACGTTCAGTAAGAAGTTACACTTTGTTTCCGTGGTGGATATTTTATTGTAAGCAATTTGTATTGGAATTCTAGCGAGAAGTTTTCCATTACAGATGACACGTTTCTCGTATAAAAAAGTAAACAATGAATTCAATCAACACCTCACGTTATTCGACAAATGGCTATTTTTTTCAATGCAGGTCACTAGGGGAAACTGATTACCTACTGCGGTTGTGGCACAGAATAGAAAAATAGAAGTACCACAACAAGTATTCTTCATAAACATTTACTATTCGATAAACTAAAGATTAAATTGCTACTATGAATTTAAATAAAGTGGGTATTAACAAAAGAGCTTAAATTTATTATAATTATATAGTTGATTTGTTTACTAATATATATAGACGGTTATTATCCATCTTTATATATTGATTAGTTTTAAATAACCCAAAGAAACTCATAAAAGCGTAAACTAAAGATGGCATTTATTGGAGAGTACGATACTCATAAATCGACCCGAAACACTACAAAAATACTACCATAAAATTTTGTCAAAATTTACGTTTCTCTCTTTTACATATCAACCGTGTTTAGGTAAAAGGGAGAAACCCTTACAGAAAAAAATTTACAGAGGACACAAAAAACGTGTTTTAATAATTTTTAGTCACATTGACGCAAACTTGAAGCACACGATGATCAATGAATTGATGTTTCATTTTTTTGCTCTGATAATTAAGAAAGTTATTAATTAAAGAAAAATCATGAAAATTGTCATTTGAAGATTAGTATATCATTCTTTTTTCAAAATCTAAAACTGAATTTCGAAAATAATTCGGCATTTTTGGCTTAATTCTTTTTGACAGAAGGTGTATTTAGTTGTGTGCATTGTGATTCTGAAATAAAAGCACTTGCCAAAAAACTGAGGGTTACGCCTTTTTACCTAAACAAAGTTGATATCAAATAAACATTATTTTTATAAATTATTAGAATCTCAACAAGAGTTTTCGTTAATTGGCTTCTGTAGATTTAGAACAGCAATTTTCACCCAGTGTTTGGTGGTTAGGGAGTACGCAAAAGATGAATTAAAAATTGGGAACGCACGAAACTAAAACATCCGTGCAAACATTTTAACACTTGTAGTATGAAGAGTACGTTTTAGCAAAACGATTTAAAAATAGGCAAGAAAAAAGTTGGGAACCGTTTTCTTTGAAGCAATTTGTTTCTTACAATCTTGAATCAATAAAATTAAATACATACGAGTATATGAATTAAATATTTTTACGTTTTCGCTTTTGGTAAGATGAAGAACTTTGGCACTGATACAAACATCGTCAACTCTTTTTTTTTATTGTTTAGTACAGTTGACACGGCAGTTTAGTGAAGATTTATGAGTTTCATAGAATACGAATATTTTTCGGCTTACTTGTAAAATAATTCATATCATTAAAAACGCAGCTAGTATTTTAAAAGTCACGATTAAAAGAGCATAAAGTTATAACTGTATGAATAAATTGAATGTTTTTATTTGAAAAAAATAAAACTATTAATTAATAGTCTTAAAATATCAATTATATACAACATATCGTCGGTATACTGGGAGAAGACGTTAAGTCAAAAAATACTATTTAAAAAAATGTGATTTTTAAAGTTTGAGTCTTTTACGAGTACATACATTAAACGATGATATGTTAAGGCGACTGGGACTGTAAATCTTTTTAAGGTTTTTTTTTTCAGAATGAAAATATATTTATAAACATTAAATCTGATCGGCCAAATAATCTTTAGTCGATTTAATGTGTTTTTCCAGTAATAAAATATGCAATATTGACTTAGTAATTAGTGACATTTTAACATTACAGAAAAAGTACAAGAAATATGGCAAAGCTTGTTTTACCAGGTGATAGAGCATGCGAAAATCGACCAAACTGCTTTATAAGGTCAAAACGGTCATCTTTTGACTTGAAGCTTTTTGCCAGTATACTGGCGATATGATAAAAAGTAATAAAGATTAAAAATTTTCCGTATTCGAATGCACTGTATTTTATCCAATCAATAACGCACCTAAGTTCTTATTAGAATATTATATTCTTTACCGTTCGTTTTTTTATTTTAAAACAATAAATCACAAAATTGAGCCATAAATTTCCCAAATTGACATCGCTTACTGTTAGTTGATTTGTAGTGTTTATTAAAAAATATTTTTAATTACAAATCACATAAATCAACGTTTAATTGGATGATTAGTCTAATTAGGCATACACTATACCCAATATGTCTAATAACTGTCATGAACTGTTCGCGTGCAATAAATTTTACTCTGTGTACGAAATACTGAACACTTTTTCACTTGTCATACCGTATTGGACCAGCTGAAATAATTAATAACTTATAGAATAAAAAAAAAACATGTTAAAAGCTTCACTGCATCGTTAAACTTTTCGATGACCAAAAAACATAACTCCGTAAATGAGAGAAGACACTATTATTCACTGAAGATGGGCTTTTAGAATGCGTTTCATACACTGGTCCAATAAGCTGTACAATAAATGGCACCCCGTACTTAGTTATATTTTTTGTGTCTATTGCCACACATACGAGTATAAATAACTACAACTAATTAGCTTGATATCCTTTAGATACGTGGGTTGCGAATACGATTTCTAACTTTTGATAGAGAATTTTAAAATAAAATATAGACGTTAGAACAAACAATACATATAATTTAAAATAAAGACATCTATTTCTTATAGAAGAACTTTACTGCACAATAAACAATCTATTTATAAAAAAAAGTTTTTAATTGAAGCGGAATTGTAAATTATTTATACAATGAATTAGATTTCAGTATTGGTTAGTGTATTAAAATCATAACACTATATTATATAGTTGTGAAAACAGTCTATATATGTATGTGTTATTATTTTAATATGATGAGTTTATTGTAGAATTTTAGTGAAATCGATATATATATATAATCGCCTTCGAAAGTGAGCCGAGGGTCTAGAGTTCAAATCCTGTAACTGGCAAAAATTTGCACAGGTTTTCCATGTGCATTTGAATCCAGTACAAAATCTGTAAATAATAATCTTCACACTGTGAAGATTTATATGCTTCGTTTTGGAACGGATGTGATTAAAATAAACAATATAATAAAGCGTTTTATCATAATAATATATGATATTCTAAAGTATATCACCATTGACAAAACTATGTTAAAATTTAATTGTTAGTTACTAGATAAACAATATCGAACAAATTGATACCAATACGATGAACTTGACTCAGGTAAATGGAGTAGCATACATAAAAGCCGCCTAACTAACATTTTTGTCATGTGTTTTTTGCTTCTCTTACCCATTTTAATGGCTACGAAGGATGTGGTATCTCTCTGCCTGTAATAAATTCAAATGATTAATGCTCTTTGAAATTAATTTTACCTTCGATATATGGCGTCCCGCTGTCATTTTTTAATGGGATGTTTTTTTCAACCATGCCTTAAAAAAATAGCTTGAACTCTTGTCAGGTGTATTGGTGATCGGTCTTTATTAGATATGAATGATTTTTACCTCTAGCTAATTGGTATTTCTACCGCGCGGTTCGTTCTTACGTTATTTTGTATTCAAAATGAATTCTACAGAAAATTGTAGTATTGTTTGCAATACAATACGATCTACATAACTACGTGTTATTAAACCGAAATAATCAACTTGTTGGTATAAAAATATAATAATGTTTGTAATTGAATATAATACAGTGTGGTCACCTAAATATTTCGAATTTTTAATATTATAATTGAGTATATCCTAAAAGCAAGTCAACTAAACCGATATATAAAGAACTCAACGTCAATGGATCAAATCGCATGCAATGTCGCATACCGTGTAATCATGAGGGGGGAAGACCCAATATTGACTTGTCAGTATACGCAACGACAATTATGCGCAGTCGCCTTCCTGACACTTGCACAAATATTTTTTTCTCAGATATGATTTTAAGCCCGTCCGCAGCGGAACCACATAAGACGGTATTACCGCGCATATTAGTGCAAAAACTAAGCTATGAGAGGAAATATATGAAAAAGAGATGCTTTACCATCTAATTCTCTGTAGTATGAGGTAGACTGCGCCTCCGATCTGCTAAAGACTCAATAGACTCGGCTGTTTAAGTTCTAGGAAGATGAATCAGTTTGAAATTCGCATGCCTTATTGGGCATGTATGAGGACGGATTCTAGCGAATAGCTCCGTACGATATGGAATCATAAGCAGACACTTCCATAGAACGTGTTCAGCCGTCTTTTGCCCATGTTTGCATCTGCAGTCTGACTTATCTACAAGCTTACCGACCTCGTAGAACTTGGTGGCAAACTTGTCAGGTTCAGTCAGAAATTGACCAGTCTAATGTGAGTACATGAGTTCTTTCACTTCATACTTCAAAGCTCATCTAAAAGGAACAGATACGTTTGCCTGGAGAGAGTAGTAGTGTTGTTTCTGCAAAGTTGTTCATTGCATTTTTTTTCCCTAACCTTTTTAGAAGAATTAGATCAAAAAATGATATAAAATATATTGGTGTAACCGTCAGCTGCTTCGATGAATACTACCGCAAAGCATTGACAGCGTTGCCATAAACATCCATCCTTACATACCTTATAACGACTGCTAAATCCGACAGAAGATTTGGCATATGAAAAAAAATATGAATCTTATATTGAATTTATTCAATATACAAGTAAGTGGTTAATTTAAATATAGAAGAACTGTGATAGCGTTGAAAACACTCGAAAGATAAATATTATAGATACCATCGCTAGTTTTACTTTGTTTAATTATTTTTTAATCATGAACCTGTGAGAATCGCGACAACCATTATATTGAATAACGTACGCGTATGTCGTTGTTATACTAGCAAAAGACAAGTCTAAAAATTACCATTTTGACCTAAGAATACAAATTGGTAGACTTTCGCACGATATATCATATATTATAATTTAACAAGAATATCCATATTCCTTGTACTTTTTCCGTAATTTTAAAATGTCACTACCTATTAAGTCGATATTGAATAGTTTATTATTGGCAAAACACATAAAACTAACTAATGGTTATTTAGCCGAGCAGATTAAGTGTTTCTAAGTATATTTTATTTCTAGAAAATAACTTCAACAAAATGTACAGTCCCAGTTGCTCTTACATACAATATTATCGTTAAGTGTATATAAGAGACTCAAACTTTAAAAATCATTTTTCTCAAAAGACTTTTGACTTAACGCCTTTTACTAGTATAACAACGATATCAACTCATTAATGTATGACTTAGTTATTAGCTAGACTAACTAATTTATAAATTACAAAGTAATATACAATGAAACATCGATCGTTGAGTGACTTTTAAATTGAAAAAAAAAAAAATTTCGAACATAAAGTAATTTGACAATCAGGTTCAAAGGTATAGTTTTAGTTATGCCACAGTCTACGTTCAGTGCATTTGGTGTTATGGTTCTTATTTTTAAACTAACTTAGAAACAATACGTTCGATAAACGATATTTCTATGTACACTAAATAACTTTATCAAGTATTGTGACATTTAACATTGAATAACAGAAATTGGATTCGCCTTTCTATAGATACTTTTATAAGTGGTCCGATTTGTCATTGCTATGTAACTTGTAGACTTTGTTTATTATGAGTTGTATATTTATAACGATGTATATAATTGTTATCTATACTATATATTATATACTATCTACTCGTATTAATAATCTTGCTGCGCGCTTAACACTTCGTGAAAATATGATTATTGCGGAACGATATCGTTATTAACTAGTTAAGTATTAACACGCTCTTTTGAGATGTGTTGGCAGGCCAGAAAAAAGCGCAATTTATTAGTCTACATTATATATTTTTTACGATTTAAAACACTAGTTACGCAGAGACATCTTATTCTGTTTCTCTAAAATAATAATATATAATTCTAATAAAATAAATACTGAGTTATGACATATTTACTTTCAATATATTTTCATTCACAAATCCACATATAGACTAGAGTTTTGTAGCTAAAAAAAAATTTATTTTTCATTCAAACCCACTTAATGGACCTAATGGACCTATCATGTAATTAATAACTCTTACTAATGAAAGTTGTTAGGAAAAACTTGCTAGCGTGATAATCCAGACGCTCTGTTTAGTACGTGGAAGTGCTGAGAATAGTAAGATAATAATAATTTTAATTTGTGGCATATAATTGCTATATCAAAGATGAAGTAGAGAATTTTAAGTAAGTTTTAATGTAAATTACAATACCACAAATATCAGAAAGCCACGGGATTCATTCGTTTATTTTATTATTTGCAATAAAAAAATTACAACTTTAACTCTTTATCAAATACGTAGGCTGTTTAAAAAAATCATAAATCTGTACGTAGAAGGTAAACAATACTATCTCATTTGTTGGGAAAATTGTGATATCGACATTGTGTCGTATATCTTGCAACGCTCTTTCCAGTGATATACTTAGTTATATTGTAACGCTACTAGAAGAGATTATAACGAAAATAATAGTACACTATATTATATATTATCCGAAGGAAGCAGCATCAAAACGACTTTGAACAGCCATAGTAAAATTGTGCAAACATATGCAATTGACAATGATTATAATGATAATATGCTGCTAAGATTCATGAAAATCCACGGCCGACTGCATAATAAGTTTCCAGGCTTCCTGTTTTTAGTCTGTCCCTTCCGTCGTTTACACTTTGCATCACTCGTAACCCAGATATCTCTTCCAGGTCAACCCAAGGATCAAATGTAGTTCGTTTAGTGTAGTGTAGTTTTTTCAAGAACCTTCTAGAGCAGAGGTGGACAAATATTTTGTGCTGGCGGGCCACATTAGTGATGCAACTTTGACCGCTAGTCACATCAAAACTTTTTAAAAGCAATATTTTTAAGCCAAAACCTGTGTTTATTGTGCAATTAAAAGAAAAAAATGAATATTTGACAGGATACGATCACGAAACCAACAAAAAATGGTTTTTATGTATTTAAATTAAAGTAAATTATAAATGCTTTGCGAGCCGGATTGAATTTCGGCGCGGGCCGTCATTTGCCCAGGCCTGTACTAGAGAGTTTTAAATTCACCGTATCTAACAATGTCCATCTGAGTCATCTTGGCCTCATTTGCCTAGCGATGTTATGGTTACGAAATACTTTATTAAATGAACAATTCAAATAATAACATGCGCATTAATTTTGACAAAACTCTTCTCGTACTGTCAGATAAGTCATTCTTATCTAAAAGGTAAATTATTACAAAACAGACATAATTATTGAATTATAGCAGAAAATTGATAGATCAGAATCGTGCAATGTTCACTGCATTATTGATAGTGATATATTTATGTAGGCAAAAGCAGAAGTAAAATATAGATTCTAAAAAATGCATAAAGGTCATTGAATTCACGAATAAATCGCATAGGCCAGACTGCAATGCAGACCAATGACGTAATTACATAAAAACAAAACAACATTCGGACGTGACCGTTAGACAAAAGACAGAGGGGCACTGGTCGGCGCGCGCGGACCGCGGAAATGGTAATTTACGATGCGGCCCTGCCTTATCATAAAATGTCGGCGTCGGGAGGGTGATTTATCGTAATATGATTACGGCGAATGAATAAAATTTAAATATTCACACAGTTTTTCATCAACTCGAGGCACGTGTGGGCATATTGTCGCTCAAATTGGAACGCCATGTATCATAGTGGTATTAGGAAGACAGTTTTGAGTTGTACCAGGGCTGTAGAGTCGGAGTTGGTGGAGTCTTGATATTTGTACTGTCAAACATAATGTAAAGCAGACAAGATAAAAAAAGCAGTCGGAGTCGGAAAAAGTTGACCGACTCCGACTGCTATTTTGTTTTCTTTAAGGAATAAATGAATACATTACGGCATGTGTCAAATTTCAACGGATATATATATAATTAAAAATTTCGGTACTACATTATGTTGGACAGTTTGTCGAAAGCAGCGTTATTTATATCTCGCTTACGTGTCTAGTGCTTTTTTTGTTACGTCTTCAGTCCTCGTTTGGCGATTGCATTTACGTGTTCTATCGTGAAATACTATTATATGACTGTTGTGACTAATACTATAGATGTAGCAAATTAAAAAATAAAATAAAAATTGGAGTCGGAGAATAAGATAAAGTTGAAGTTGGAGTCGGTAAATTTTAAAAGGACTCTACAGCCCTGAGTTGTACCGTTAAAAGATTGCAACACGTAATATTGAATGCCCAAATGAATAATCATCTTTTTTAAAGGTGAATCGAGTAAGAATCTGGTTAATTAGCTAGATCAGTCTTATTGTCTCCATTCAAGCGATATATTTAGTGAGTCGCAAAGAGCAATAGACTAGCAAACTCAAATATAATTCTAAAATATACACTGATTAATTGGATTTTACCATTTTAATTCTATTGTTTTTTGACCTAGTGGCTATTACTGATTATTACCAGTGGTTATTGTAATATATCAACAAGGTGTCAATATTCAACATTGATTTTTATTATATTTGTCGCCCTTGTAGGTGTGTGGATAGCGCATTTGACTCACGATCGCAGGGCCTACATTTATCCCGTAACTGGCAAAAATTGTAGAAGTTTTTTCATGCACATTTGAAACCAGGACATAGAGCAAGTTAGTTGAGCTAATAACTGACAATTATTGGTCGTAAGAAATCTGTCAAAATAATCTTTATGGATTTTTAATTATGGAGATCAATATGTTTCGTTTTGTAGTGGATATGGTTAAAGAATTATTACATTTCATCTAAAATTTTACTTCTCTACTCAAACAGTACGTTAATAATTATTTGTTTTTTAGCTTATTATATCTTACTAGTAATTTTGACGTTTTCTTGATTTACAATGGATATATAATAGTGATATAAAATTTTTATAATATGATTTTAAATAAAGCACATATTTTTTAAGTATATGAAACAAGTTTACTAAGCTTTTTGTTGTTTGTTGACTAATTACCGTTTTTATTATAAAATAGTTACGTATAAACCTGTCTTTATATTTCTATCAGTCTCACAGAGTTGTACACGTAATAATTGTTAATCACAAACTTATAGCTGAGCATTGAGCTTTTCCTGGAGTCATCCGATTCAAAACCGATCACTAGTATAATTCATTCGAACAATTAGTGTACAATGCATTCATTAATAAAAGCTTTCATACAACAATTCTTATAAAATAATCGTGAAATTTCCTTTTTGATATTGAAAGTACTCGTAGGAGTATGTTGATTAACATATTAGAACTAATTATATGGGTTGCTTTGAAGTTCTAATATAATATGTTCAATTTTTAGGGTTGACGTTTTGGAATAAAATAGTTGGAAAATATTTATTAAAAATTAATCACCACACCACTGGGTATATGATAAAACGAAAGTATAATAAAATTATTGTTCAAAGATCCGTTTTACTTTTTCGTGAATATTCATTTTATTTGTGATTAATATGCGATCAAAATCAGGGCTCGCATTATATTTATTGCTTTGGGATTTTGTTTGCCTTTTTACTTATGAATGGATAACCGTTTTTAATTTCGGCAGAGGTTCGTGGGATTTCATGGCAGATTAACGAGATCGCATAGGGCCCATCAATGTACCATTACATTAAATATTTAAGGAAATGTTTCGTACCAACGGCGAATTGATCATAATTAATGAATTAGTGTTAATAAGTTGTTAAAAAATAATAAGAAATATTTTTTTACTATTAATGTATCACTATTATCTAAATGAGGTGTGTATTTCCAAAGTGAACTAATTCCACTTCAACAAATTTATGATAAATGCCTAAAAACGGTTGATGGTGTCAATATTACATATTTTTTTGTTATATCTATTTATAGTATAAAATACAATTTGCAATGGAGACAAAAGTGGAATAAGTTCATTATGGAAATACACCCCTCAAATAATGATGTACATATTTCTGAAAATTAAAAAAACTAAATAAAAAAGTATTCGCTCATACATTTTGTTTAAGTTTGCGTTGAGAAAATATTTTTGCTAAACAGATGAATTCATGTCTACTTATAAAATTTCAAATTAGGGGTCGTCCATAAACCACGTAACACTCTTAAGGGGGAAGGAGTGGAGACCACCAACGTCTACATGGCGTTACAAAGAAGAGCGATGGGATAATTTTTATTTTTACGTAACACTTTTCATTCTCAAAAAGTAGATAAGAGTTGAATGTAAATTTTGTTTCTGTTTAATATGGAAAGGTACGTAACCTTTGAGAGGAAGGGGGGAGGATCAAGCTGAATGTATACATAGTATTACATGGAGGGGTGGAGGGAGTAAAAATGTAGTAAAAAACGTTTATGGATGACCCCTTACGAGTAATTGATGCGGCTTTATAATATTAAAAGTTCTTACATATAATCTAGAGCATAGGTTCCCAACCTTTTTCGGGTGGCGACCCATTTTTATAAAATCCATGTGATCCGAGACCCCCATACAATCCAAAAGCCA